>VUQG01013587.1:36733-48510 GCA_015106755.1 Etia nguti
TTTTTTTTTAAACATTAAAAAAAAAATTTATATATATATATATATATATATATATATATATATATATATATATTTAAAAAAAACAGTGAGATATACATATATATATTTATTGTCTACTTTGTAAGCTATGTAGTCAAGCTACATAGAAATCTGTTCATTTTTAAATATAAACTAAACCTTCTGTGATTTGTTAATCTTGGGTTTCATGTTTACATGTAATACTTTATCACTGGAAACACCAACATTAATCTCCAAAAAACATATGCCTGTAACCTGAATTATAAAATAGACATTTAAGAGACATAGTACTCTACATGTATTGATCTCTGTGGTCAGTAATTTAAGGTCCCAGTTGTGACACGCATTGTACCCTACCGGATTCACATCCTGGCTGTCGATCTAAATTCACCCCTCATTTAACCTCAAACTGTCGCATTCATAGTAATTCATTTATATTTTAAATAAACAGTCACACACTCCAAAGCCATGTAATTAGTGGGGTTAGGTTAATTGGTGATTCCAAATTGCCTGTAGCTGTGAGTGTGAATGGTTCTGTCTTTGTGTGTTAGCCCTGCGTCAGAGTGCCAACCCGTCCAGGGTGTACCCTGCTTTTGCCCTATGGTAGCTGGTAAGCTATGTTTCTGTCATATTTAAACACTTTTTTAAAAACATATATGTTAATAATGGCTGTATGTCTGATGATTTTCACTCAAAGTTTCATGTATACTGGCCCACCCGATATATACACATACATACGCTGCGATCATTATAGTAAGGTGAATGTTGTCTGTGTTATGTGCCATCTTTTAGTGTACTCTTTTGCACGCTCTCACCTCTGTCAGGCACACACAGAGTGGATGGAAAAGAAGACTAGCTAATTGAATGATAATGAATTCTTGTTCCTGTTGTCTCTGTTACTTGTCATATTTGAGTTTTAGTTTCTGTTTTGTTTTATCCAGTTCAATATTAATATTTAGTTCCCTCTGTGTTTCTCTTTGCCTTTCTGTATCAGATGCATTCATTGTGAATATTTATTTTCATCTTTCATGTCTCCTTGTGTCAGTTATTATTTGTTCATTTTCTGTTTTACTGTGACGGTTAGTTTTCTTTTGTCCCTTGCTGTGAGCTTTGAGTCAATTTGAGCCTGCCTCCAGCATCCTGCCTCTGGGTCCACACCTCTGCACCCTCCATTGTGACACAACTACACTTGGCTTTATAAGTGCATTAACCTTTCATGTAAAAACCTGATGAGTGTAATTTTCAACACCACCTGTTCAAGAAGCTTAGACATGTGGACATTTTCAGCTGCTTTTAAGCCTTTGTTGTACATGCCACATCTACAAAAACAGACTGTTACAAACACCCCCAAATGAAAGCTGCTCGTATGGACCCAACTAGCTAATGTTACAGCTGGTGCTGTGGAAAACAAAATTTAGTATATATTATGCCCTGAATTAAAAATGACATTTATTTAGTATGAAAAAAGAGAGTAAGGATATGACTAAAGAACAGAATAAGTCGCACTGAAAAGATGAAAATATGATTTGGCTGATTTGTATGTATATCCTGACTTTGGGAAGACACCGTTTCACCACTGCAAACTCGGCACCTGAAGAGAAAAGTTTGTTTTTCCTTTTTTAATCTTTCCCTGTCCTAAAGATTGTAGCATCTCACATATGGCTTTGAGTTCCAACCAAAATGGACAAAAAAACGCTACTTGGTAGCAAAATACCTAGATTTATTATATAATTTATTACCATTCAGCCTACAATAACAAAATGTGATTTATTTATTTATATGTATTTTGTGGCCTATATCAGACAGCCATACTCCTTCTAAAACATCTGTTTTTAGCAGAGACTACCCATCCTTAAAGTCTTTTCTCTTCTGAAATTAAACATGAAATATAACTAATAAAGTAGAATTTATAATCCCCAATTATTAATTTGTCCATCAGGGAAATAATTACAATATCTCATAACAGACGATACGAGATATTCCAAATTATTTTCTCCAGCAGTAAGCTTGAGGTCTTCATCTGTGACAGGAGTAATTTTATGCTGTTTGACAGATGATGCAACCCACAGTCCATTTCTGCAGAAAGTAAACAGGGAGTCAGTTTCGACCGGTTTTTACTTGTGGATTATTTCTGGCACAGTAACATTACACAAGCATTAGAAACTCAGGTTATACCGGACTAATGGAAAGGATAAGGCTTGACTGACACTCCTAATAGTCTTAAAGACACTAGTTATTTTAGAAGCATTAAGGCTACTCATGACTTATAACACAGAATTCTCAGTAGGAGTCAATCTCTAAACTATAGCTTCTCGCTGAAAAAAATATCTGATGTATTAACTTGGTGCATTTATACTGTATATCTGCAAAAAGTCATTTTATAGTTAACTTCAGAGTGGTTTCCACAAACATAAACTTTGATAACCAGAGGAAAAAAAATTTTATATGATCTATGGCTTCTTATCTTGAACTCCCATTCCTACTTCTCATATATATCTCTACTTTTTACAGCCTTCCTTCATTAACACCTCCTAATTGGCCATTGGGCTAAGCTGAAAACAATGAAGCATTGATTTCCTTAAACATAATCACCTCATCCACTCATTTAATGACTGCTGTCACTGTAGGCTGCCGAGAGAAAAATGACCGGTCAATGGTCCCATCGATACCCTTCACCTTCCTTCACCAAAGGCTAGAGCGCACTGCCACCCACTCCATCTTTGCAGTTTGTTTTAACCCCTTTAGTTGGCTGACAGGCTCCAAGCACTGCATCCATCACAACCACAGTCATGTCTTAAGTTGTTCTGATCCCACATTGCACCAGAACGCACACTGATTACCACTGTGCACGTGAGCAGAATAAATCTGTTATGAATATAGCACACAATATATGCATCAAGACACAAACCACCAAATTTATACATAGACAATAGATGGTCGTTAACCTCACTCTGAGCTCTTAGTTACCTGAATGGCAATATGGCGTGTCCGAATGGCCATTTGTTGTCTAAGTGGCACTAGTGACTGGCCCAGAGGAGTAATGAAGCTGCTGTCTCCTCCACATACCAGATGCTTCATCGTGATCATGCTTAATGTCAACCTGGCGGATTGCTGGAACTCGCACCAAAACATGTTTGTGTGCATGCTAGGGATATTTGTTCAGTATGTTCAGGAAGTAATCTTAGAAATGAAAATGGTAAACATAAAACACCAAAAGTCTTAATTCATCATCGACAGGATGTCTTTCAATTGGCTTCACTTGGCAGTCGGGATAAGCAGACACACAAAGGTGGTTATCAGATTGAATCTTACAGATTAAAATTGTTATTCCATTCTGCATAATAGGCCTACAGATTTATTTCTTATTCTTTCAGCTGCAGTGATGTTGAACAGCCTGAGAGAAAGTAAAGTCTAAATAATCTATAAAAACTGAACTCAAGGGTAGGGTCTAAGTGCAAATTTGATTTAAGGACAAAAAGTACAAATAGGCGTTCTGTTTTTAGATCATACATTAACTCTTATGGAACAATAAAATTGTGTTTGCAGCCAACATGAAAAAAAAAAACCCCTTTGGACCTGTTAATCCTCAATCTGTGCTGGAGCAGGTTAGGTCTGCAGCACAAGTTACCATGGCGATGTACCCTGATAAAAAGTAAACCGTCTACATGATACTGAAGACCCAGAGTTAATCCTGACATTACTCCACTAAGCCCAAATCCTGCTTTGTGGGTTCCTCTGGCCATGCATGTTCATGGCTCTCCTTGATGTTGTGCTCTTATTTATTTTTTCCCTCCTCATTGGTGCTCAATTTGGGGTTTTTTTGTTTTGGTGTGGGGGGGGTTTTGTTGGGGGCGGGGGGGTCCTAGAATGTACACCCTTCCATGATTAAATGAAACCGTATAACCATTTGGGATAAATGGTCCATTTCCTTACCTACAAAGTCACGAAGTGGAGCAACACTGAATTTTAACTGTACTTCCACTGAACAATTAAGTCCAACGACATTCAAATAAGAGATTTGTTATCCGAATATGTTAGGGTTTACTTTTGGTAGTACCTTGTCAGAGGTTTTCCATTGAAAGTCTGGTAGCGCTAACCTGCTGATCATGTATCATATTATTGGTGTGGGGATTCAGCCCAATTCAATATTCTGTGACGCAACATTAAATCCTCTCTTATCTAGCGATCTGCTTTGACTTAAAAGTAAGTCCGCAGGTCAGGAAACTCTCACTAAAATATTCAACAAGGCAACACATTGTGGGGATTGGGGTTTTAGCAGACTCGAGGGATTGTTCTCCTTACTTTTATAGTCTGTGTTCTGCTTCCTCCTGCCTAGAAATATCAAGACAACAAGCACGGAGAGAGTGACATTAATTCTGCATGACAGCGCAGTCCAGCAGGACTGCAAATGTTTGCCTTTTAATCCAGATCTCATCGGCCTTTGGTCTGGCCAAGGCAGACATTGATGGGAATGGGAGAAGAAAACTGTTGCCAAACTTGTCTAGGCTGCTGGGAACTCAGTTCTGTAATTCATGACCCGAGCCATTTCAAACATTTGCACAACCAGACCGGCCAGAGACACGCACACACCGGTGATTGTCATGCCAGCAGAATCAAGTGCATCGTCTGAGCGCAGCAGGATGTCCTCTTTAAAACGCCGTATCGCCCACAAAAATAATGCGCGGACAAGATTAAATGTGGCATTTGGTTGTCTCCCTCTCTTTCTGCACTCTCTGTTCTATTCTGGATATTGGAGAGAATAAGTTAAACTCTCCTCTCCTCTCCCCTTGTCCTGGGATGAGCTCCAGTTTAATTGCTGGACGCTGGTGTCTGTTGTGGTGCCTGTCAAAAGAAGATAAAGAGTTTTTCCTGGGGCGTAAGGAAAAGGGAGAGCAGTGATGGAGGGCCTCTCTCCTGCAGCTCCGCTGGCTGCATTAGCCCCACGCTTTATAATTGTGTGAAGGGGGCACTTCCAGTGGCTCTCTCATTACTCACCGGCATGCCAGGTCCCTAGTATCCAGACACACCTTGTCCTCTAGCTTTCTCTTTCTGTCTGTCTCACTCATTTTAGGATGTCCCTCAGCTCCATCACCCCCTCAGCCTCCCTATTGTTATTTTGACCTACTACTGCTATTGGTGCTTATCACCTTCGCTTTCCACAGACATACCCCTTTGTCAGACTGGGACCTATTGTTCAGCAGTTGCCATGACTGATGTCATCTATACTTTGGAGTTAATGTTTTAGTGTACTATTGCCTAGTATTGTATTGGCACAGTCATCAGAGTCAATCATGTGCTGATTGGTATGAAGTGAGAACAGCCAGCACCAAGTAAGAGGCAATTAGATGACGTTATTGAGATGCCTTGAGGGCTAATTTTCTTCATATACTTATGGTAGAAGTACCCAGTGATTGTACTGCAGCTCCCTACATAGGATGTCCCTAAGTCCATCTTTTATTTGCATTGTTCTTGCTGGTTTGTGATTGTAGTTCAAAATGCAGTGAGTTAAGGACACTTATTAGATGGTTGCTTCAGATAGTATACTGTTAAAGGTTTCTTATTAACATCTCACATTTACTGACAGTGTGTCTTTTCAATCTCTCTACAGAGGGTGGTACGTGCGAGGTGATTGCTGCCCACCGATGCTGTAACAAGAATCGTATCGAGGAGCGCTCTCAGACAGTCAAGTGCTCCTGTTTACCGGGGAAAGTGGCCGGGACGACACGCAACAAACCCTCCTGTGTGGATGGTGAGAACATCTAACGTGTTTTAAACTTATCTATAAATGCTGCTCTGAGAGACGGTCCTTGTCCATGTGATACCTGTTCTAGCAGATATACGACTACCTGCGCTCTCCCAGTATAAATGACATCCAGAGACAGCACAGAGAGCATGTGTCCTACATGTGTGTCATTTCAGTCTGACAGCTCAAGTTTGAAATGACTGCTTTCTTACAGAGGGAGAATACAAATATGATGCAAATAGAGAGTGAAGAGTAAACAAACCCCTTAGCCAACAGGTGGATGCTGGGGTAGTGCAGGGGCTGAAAGAGCAGGGTGCGATGCAGGGCAGGTGCAGCACTGACGCGTCAGAGGGAGAGACGGGAAAATTCTGGGGCTTGATTAGACTGCCAATTTGGGAGGATTTGGCACGAGAAGAGTGAGGCATGTTAATGTGCATGACATAGTGCAGCTCAGGTTGCCTGCATCGTCTAGCTGACGTGATCTGCTTCATTTTGCAGCAACATATTTGCAGTACTCACATTATTCTCTGGTGAAGAATTTTTGTTCAGATAGTAAAAATGCCACAGTCTGTATCAGCCAAATTAGGAGATTGACAAATTTAGTTTGCAGAATTATATCGCATTAAAAGTTACACATTTCATATGAAATTCAACTTTAGATATATAATTCCACTACTTTATACTAAACCACGTCAGAGGAGGCGGATGGCTGACTGATTAAAGTTTTGTATTTTTACTGAAGTAAAAGGATAAATATACGGTTTCTACATAAAATAGTTTTTTTTATTGTGAGATCTTGCTATTATTACTTAAGAAAACTTCTGTTACTGAACTTTACTTATACATACAAAAGTCACTTCAAAGGTGAGATTTACCATCTCAAGTCTGACTGAGTTGTTTCACAGGCTTTAATAAGCACTTCAGATGAAGGCATGCAGTATATTCAAACACAATTTCTCCACTTTTTTCTCTCCCCGACGTTTAAAATGACAAAACTATCTTTAACTATTAAGAACCCAGTAGTGCAGTGCTGCTGGGCATCGCGGGAGTTGGACGATGATCCAGTTGGCCTGCAGATCACCTAAATGGAGAGGAATTTGCAGATCGCATAGCCCAAGGCATCTCAGACTGACGGAAATGAATAACTAATAAACAGAAGTCAGGGAAGCTCCAGGCTAGTGCACTTGAATTACCTCAGCCGAGAAAAACAATCAAGCATCGGCAGCTCCATGGAGAGAAAAAGGGGAAAAAAGCTGACAGGAAATCACAAGTCTGCTGAGACAGAACTGTGATGCCCCTTAATTCCACGCAGCTCATTTGTGGCTCCTCAGTTTCGATCTTTTCACCTTCACCTTCAGCTACGATCAAAGTCATGTGTCTGCCCTCCCGCAAAGAAGTGACACCAAAATATCTTCATTAAATTACAACGGGGGGCCAGACAGGCATGGACAGTGGGCCTCACAAGGTTAGTCAGCCACAGCTGAACCTCTGAAAGATCTTTGGATGTGAAATGGAGCCACTCCTCTGCAGCATCTAGCAGACAAGGCAATCATTTTATATTAATGCAGATTCTTTCCCTTTTTTTTTTTTTCCTATCCAGGGCCTGCCGCGTACAATACCTGAAAACCTTAATGTCAGACTGAGACCTTTTGTTGCCAGCAACTACAAATTACACCCTAGACCTTAAGATAAAAAATGTTAGCTGAATGCAGTGTAAAATGTGAATACAACTTCAGGTTTTTTTGGGAGGTTTTTTGTAGTAGTTGTTTTTTTGTTTTTTTTTTACACCGAGATGAGGAAATCCAAAGAAGTTTTCTACCAAAGCTGGACAAAGATATAATTTTTGTTTTTAAAAAAGTACAGACTGAGACACAGGGGTGAAGAAGAGGGGCTGGTGTAAACACTTCATGCCTCTGTGCTTCAAGCTCCCACAGTGAGAGAATCCTTGTTGTTAGCGTATTGATTAACAAGCACTTACAGAAGAGGTGGTGATAAAAAATGGAAATGACAAGTCACTGAGCTGCACTGCTACAATATTGAGCATCGCTGCCCCTTTTGAGTGGTAGTGACCTGACCTTTTAATAATTTTACTTCCTTTATCTTGCCTCGCCTCCCTACTTGGATAATTTTCACCTGCTTGAAAGTGAATCCGGCTCTGTGTTATTTATTTAACACCTACCAGGGGATAAAGGCTGAAGGGCATGCAAAATAATTATGTGATTATTCATAAGAGCTCATTTGCAGTCAGAAGTGTCAGGTTCTGACAAACAAACACCATTAAATTGAGCTTTTTATTTCTTTTTCAAGTTTGACACGGGAAGGAGGAGGTCACTTCGTTCAAGGGTGTCGATTATCTGGAAAAGCTACACCTGAAAGTTGCGTGTTTGTCAACTTGCCCCAGCGGGCTTCCAGTGCACTATGTGAGGGATTATAGACTTGTGGAGTCAGTGGCCTGTCCCTTCAGCATTGCAGCAGCCTGGCCCAGATGGAGCTTTCTCCCCAGGTCCTCATGTTATTAATGTTCCATCCAGTTGAGGAACGATGTTGCTCATCTTGCCACCCCCTGGGGGACACCTGCTGCCACTGTACCATACACAGGTTATATATCCACAAAAACCCCCCCAAAAAATCCCAAAAAACATAATAACATATAAAAAGGATAGCCAGTGTTCTGATATAATAAGTCAAAACCTTTAGAGGTCATTTGGTTTGGACACACATACAAAGCCCAGAGGAATGAACACTTCCTTATTTTTAGCCAAATTTGCAGAAACAGGCAGTCTCCCTGGCGCGCTGTATTATTGGTCATTAGCGTCAAACTCCAGCATCAAAGCCCACAGTGAAGATCAGTCCCATTGTCAAGTGTTTACTGACTTGTGGAGAGGGGCTACATGGGGTTATTTCAGTTGCTACTGGTAACTGTTGTGGCTGTTAATAGTATATGGGGAAGTGAGGACAGCTTGCGTCACGCTCACTGGGGGTCTACTGTCAGATTATCCTCATGGTGGGAATTGATTATTAGTTTTGACAAGGAGAATTATGTCCCAGTTATGTCAGGGCCAACGAAGCTCCAAGTGAAGAACATCCCTTTTAACAAGTCAAACGCTCATATCTCTCCAGCCTCACCGGACCAATCACATGCACTCAGATTAGGAGCTCATCACTGCACGGCTGCCTTTATCCCCGTGTATGAGACAAGTAAGCCCTCAGCCGCAGCACTGGAGTACACACTTACATATGCACCCATTTAATAAACACATGCATGCTGACGCCTAATTATGCATACGTGTGTATTGTCGTGTTGCCGCTGTAGCGGTAAACTCATTCAGCGGGAGACGCACGCAGATGCCCGCTCGCTGCTGATCACTGGTGGGGAATGAACCCTTCTGTTTGGCTGCAGGCGTGTAGAGTCAAGCATAACAGGTTGTCATGGTACATTTGAGATACATCCTGGGGGGGACTACTTGAGGGGAGGGACAGTAACTGCTGAAGTTTTTCTCTTTTTTTTCACATACTTACTTTGTGAATTGAATAAAATCTTTTTTTTTTTATAAACACAGTAGATTAACATGGAGACCTTGATACACTCTTCAAATCAATAGCATCTTCTCACAAGCGGGGCTGGTGTCAATATAAGCAGAAAGGTGGTTGTTTTCCAAACAGAGTACATCCATGTTGGCAAAGATTGCCCTTATATTTGTTTTATGGGGGGCAACAAAAACATAGCCAATCAGGACTGACTACTGCACATGGTTGCATGGACAGCAAATTCCAACCTGATGACACCCAAGACCAGCAAAGTCTTCCCGTTATAAAATCTCAGCTCCCACAGTTCAGGTCTCACTGTTTCACAGACCCCCTGCTACTGTAATTGTATGTGGTTGCCAAGACACGAACCTACTGCAGATAGAGCCTGAGGGGATGGACAGAAGGAGCATATTAGAGTGTACTGTACAACAAAAACATCTTTCTGTTGCTATAACGCACACACAAGCAGACATAAGGCAAGACTAACAAACACTGAAATCCTCCTGGGTCAAAAAAAGATGTTTTCGGGAGGGGGGAGTGAAGATAATGATTGCGAAGAACACTTTCTCCTCCACTGTTGTCACATCCCACTGAGCTCTCACAGCACTGATGATGTGATTAGGCTCTAACCTGTAACCTGCAAGGAAAAGGATCTGACCCTGAGCTGAGGTTTAAAGGTCACCGTAGTTTTCTTCCTTCTCTAACCACTTCTCTCCGCTTTTTAAGCAACATGGCATCGCCTTCCTTGGTCTCACTATCAGAGTAACAAGTCCACAGTGAGCCGAGAGAAGGGACCCACAGCAAGATCTATGTCACCTGTGTGGGAGCTGCAGTCGGATTTTTACCCACATAAAGAAATGGAAATAAAAATATACACATTCACAGACAGAACCATGGAGTTACAGTTGCTGCACAGTTAAGACACATGGAAATGAAGTATTTAGAGACTGCATTGCTTGTAAAATAGAGTAGTGATTGTGAATGGAAGTTATTAAATACTGTAATTTAATGCCAGTTATGTAATAAATGAAGTAGTTTTAACCAGAATTACTCTGTAATACCAGCCCAGCACCTGCCAGTATTTCTGCGTTAGGCTTTTGTGGATGTTTGTACGTGTATCTGTGCGGTTTCCAGTTTCACTTGACTGGTGAAATGGAGGCGCATCATAGAAAAATAGTTTGCAGCGTTTATGAGAAATTAATTTGAGTTTTAAAACCCATGCTGAGAATAAAAACATGGAGACCCTGGACTTTTGGTCTGCAGGTGCTGCTGTGCCAGGGTGTCCATTACAAATTCAGAAATTCAGTAAAGCTATGATTAGAAAGCTAAACAATATTTTCTGAATAGCTAATCAAATCTTGGCTCTCTCTTTTCAGAGAGGGGCAAAGATTAATGTAGAATAATGACTATCTGAAGCTGACCTCAGGTTCAGGGGTTCAAGTCTCAATCCTTCCATAATTATACAATTGCTTCATTTGTTCCATGCTCCTGTGACCCTTCCAGTACTTTACTGCGGCAGAATCCTTGCATTTATAGCGCCGTCTCATTAAGATAAAAGCGGGTCCTTTTAATTCTTTCAACGTGAGAGGGGGATAATTTGATCGACTGTTTGCTTGCATGCATGATTATATGAATGGATGATTGATTGGACATTTGTTTTGTTAATAACTGAATATTCAGGGCACTTGAAGAGCACTGGTGTTAACTTAGATAAAGGGAAAAAACACACACACACACACACACTCAAAATACCAGATGCCATTGCATTACAGATAGATCGCACTGCCCAAAACTGCAGATGCAACCTTACAAAATAGTGTCAAAATTTAAAGTCTAATTGCTTTCTCGTCCAGATTTTGATTGAAGGTTATTTAAGTTACTAATCTGGGAGGGGGAGACACTTGACATCACTGGAAAGCTACCGTTGTTGCTGTGAATAATTAAAAAAAGTCTGCCAAGTGAGTCCAAGTTAAAAAACATTAACTATTCATTGAACCCACAGATACGTATTCACATTTTGACACATTTCAAACATTCTGCTACGTGGCAGGGACGTGTCAGCAAGTTCAATCCATCACAGAGCCCGCTAACAGTAATCTGACAGATGCACTTGTAAAAAGGTCCATCGCTTCATGTTTTTCAATCAATTCAAGTCCCATTCTCAGTTGTTTGTCTATCAAAGCTAAAGACTCCAGCTTGCTACATCGCTGACATCTTGAATCAAACACCCTTCCTGTCCGTGTGTTGATTATTCGAAGAGCATCTGTTATCGCTGACACCCTAATGCAGCTATTTTATGGTAATATGTGAGGATGGTTTTAATTTGTAATGGTGCTTTAAATTACATTCAGCGCCTTCATCTTGTAAACAGATGGATCTGAAAATTAATGGATGGCCACCAAGGAGGATTTCGGACAGTGGCCCAGCATAAGTCCCCCCCCCCCCCCCCCCCCCCTTTCCCCCCCCCCCCCCCCCAGGGGGGGGAAAA
>VUQG01013588.1:1758-14644 GCA_015106755.1 Etia nguti
CTGTGCTGGGCTCTGAAGTCAGCTCAGGGTTTGTTCATTTATCTACAAGCGCGCTCTCAAGAGCGAGGCATGATTGGCAGCGTCTTACCAATGAAACCTGGTTGAATAAAGCTACAATACTGGAAAAATATAAGGAGCTTAAACACACTATAGCAGCTAAAGCACTAAATGTGATACTTAGATGCTTTATTGATCCCACAAGGAAAATTATTATTACAGCAGCAAGATAAAGAATAAAAATAGTACAGTCAACAACAAATAAATAAGATGGTTAAAGTGCCACAGTTGCGTAGTGAGAACCTTATATTGTGAGACTGCAGCAGTTCTACATATACAACAGTGAAAACAAGGGAAATGAAAAGACTGTGTAAGAGAGTAGCACAGATTAGATTTATAGTGTACATATTATGTATTAATACAAAACAGCTGCAAGAAGGTGTAAAGGTCTTTATACACTGAAAGCATTTAGAAAAACGACGCGAAATTTACAATTTTTCGTATGCAAATGTCTCGTAAATTTTAAATGCACCAAAAGCTCTGCATTTATGCAAAAAACAACCAAAAAACAATAGTCATGGTGAAGCGACGATTAGCTGGTCCTGATGTTTCTAAACAAGAAAAGGAAGAAACTGGGATTGTGGGTTCATCTGATTCTCATGAGCAGGCAACAGCAGGGAGGCTTTAATGGTTTGATCCAGGAGCTGAAGCTGTATCGCAGCCGCTTTAGTACTTATTTCAGGATGTCAGTGAGGCATTTTGAACTCTTGTTGGGAGAGTTGGGTCTAGATGTTGGGGTAACAATTTGAGAGAGCTGATTAACCCCAGAGCAACATCTGCTGTTTCCATCTCATTGTGTAGTCAGTACCGGTGCGCGTTTTGGAGCTACGACCACAAATGCAGTGATCCGATTGGTCATATCTCTTTATTCGCATGTGAAAAATCTCAAAAATCGAGATTGATTCAAAAAAATTAATGCCAAAAAATTCCTCCTATGAAATTGTGTGATCCATGTGAACGACTGGTTAAGAATAGATGAGTCAAAAAATTATTTTAAAGACCCTTATTCTCAACAGGTGTGTTCTCATTGTACAGTTTCATGGAGATATTCCACCATCAGTTGTAAGCTGTGTTATTGCTAAGAGGAAGCATTTAGAAACCACAGCAGGACCACATAAAGTTACAGATCAGGGAACTCATTGCTGACTCGGTAACCACGGAGCTCCAAACCTCCTCTGGCATTAACATCAGCACTAAAGCTGTGTGCCAGGAGCTTCATGGCCTCATTTCTATAACCCAACAGCTCCTATAGGTGGTGCAGCCCGTTTGGTGTGTTCTCTACCCACTGAAGGGACGACTACTTTAACTCCTGCCTTTTATTAGAAGCACCTCTGATCTAAACTGCACAGCAACAGTATTCTAAAACTTCACTGCGATAGTTTTAATGAGGCTGCTTGTCTTTATTTATAGAGTGCTTCCCTGAAGGCATGTTACAAATTGCTTCACACAAGAAAATATGACGAACTCATCAACCTGAAAGAGGGGGAAAAAAAAACCTATTATGGGATTTGTTTTACCTGATGAAGCTGACCTTTGACCTGCCTGAGCTTGTTTCCAAAGTGGACGTGAATGAAATGTCATTTGTGCTGATCTCAAAAGTTTCACTTTTCTATCCAGAGAAACCTGTGTCACTCAGGAAAACCCAATCCTTTCTTTATTGTTAGGAGTTAATTTCTAAGATTCAGAGACGGCCGGAGTTAAAGAAGCTTGTAAAGGTGCAGAAGTTCTGGTCTGTGTGAGTCAAATAAGACTAAAGTAATTAGAATAATGGCACTGATGGAAGGGATTATTTTAGAGAGCAGTCGCAGGGAGCAGATATCAGGCAGATCGTTAACTGTGGAGAGGTTTTTGTAACCTCAGGCTTAATATTTCTGCCTCACTACTGCTTAATGGGCTCTATTTCTGCGAGCTGAGCGTCACCCTCTATTAGTCCGGACCCTTCATCTTGATGTGGATAAAGGTGCGTCCTGCCTCATTTGTTTAACTGTAATGCGTGAAGTGAGATATCAGAGAGGAAAGTCTGACTTCTTAGGTCTTGTTTTTACTTGAAGGTCGCAGCCTGCGGCGCTCCACCCTCAGCCCGCAATCGTCCATGGACAGCGACCTGGGAGCCTCGGAGGCGGAGGACGACTCCATCGCTCTGGGATACAAGCTGCAGGACCTCACTGATGTCCAGGTTATGGCCCGGCTGCAGGAGGAGAGTAAGTAGCAGGACTTCCATCTGCACCCTGACTGCACTTCCTGATTTTTGATTTAAGTGGTAGAGCAGCGGTCCCCGGGCCACGGACCGGTACCGGTCCATGAGTCATTTGGTACCGGGACGCGAGAGTTGAGGCTCGGGTGTGAAATTTATGGTTTTCAGGGTTTTTATTGTTAACTCTGTTTCCCTGGGTCTTTTCCCGTGTTGTAGTTGTGCGTCTTATTTTGAAAGAAATATTTACACGTTACCATAGCGACCAGAGAGCATTAAGGGGCAGAGAGGAGGATGTTACTCTCAAAGTTGTTGGCACATTTCAGGAGGACGCTGCTAATAAAGTTACACAATTACACAGTGAATTCGCGTTTATTATTATATTTACAAAATACCACAGTTGTTGTCTTGGTCGTATCATTTTATTTTGTTGTATTTATCCACGACACCTTAAAGGCCGGTTTAAACCGGCCTTTAAGGTCAGCAATTAAACCGGTCAGCAATTAGAGTCAGCAATTAAACTGGTCCGTGGTGCAAAAAAAGGTTGGGGACCGCTGTTGTAGACTGTTGGTTAGTTGTTTGCTCCGCCTGCCAGAGTGCTTAAAATACACTATAAATCTGAATCTTTATACCGAGAGAGGTGTTTTTGAAATGATTTCAGGACACTTTAAATCCTTTTGGCTGTTTAGTTAGTTTTTTGTGGTTATCTGTGTCATTTGAGCCAACTCACTTCTCCTGCTGTCCGTCTGTCTGTCTCTACTGTCCCCCCCGTCCTAATAATTTAACATATGGCACCAGATCTCAGAGCCCATCGCTACTTCAGCTTCATTAACCCCAGGAGGTGACGTGTGTGTGTGTGTGTGTGTGTGTGTGTGGGGGTGGGTGTTTTGCACGCTGGTCCTCATATCTCGCTCCCCCAGGCCTAAGGCAGGACCTCGCCAGCACCTCGTCTGTCCTGGCCAACCGCCGCAGCCAGAGCTTGACCTTCCAGCTCAGCCAGCTCAGCGCCGGCCCCGACCTGGAGGAGGAAGACGAGGAGGACGACGAAGACTACGGTCTCCTGCCGCCGCCGCAGCCGCGCCTCACCCGCTTGCCCCACTCCCACACTTTCTCCAGCATCCGAGACTGGCGAAGAAGCACCAGTTCCCTGTGCACCCCTCCTTCCACCCCCTCCACCCCCCCGTACCCTTCCGCTGGGTTCGCCGTTCAACCTGCGCTCCAAGCCCAGCCTCAGGGTCTTGGGCTGGGGCTGGGACTGGGGCTGGGAGTGGGCAGCACCTGCGCAGCCGAGCAACAGTGCTTCAGACCAGGATCAGGTGAGGAGAGGGGGAAACTTGATCTAAATAAATAAACAAGGCTGTTTTTGTGCGGAATTATTCTAGAAGAATATCCTGAACTTTTCTGTTAGCTGCTGTTAGTGAAACTTTCATTAAAGTGGATCTAACATTGTTGGTCTCGGACACTTGGCAAATTAACTCGCATACGATGTGAGAATGTAATCAAATTGTTTATCAGAGGGGAAAGTGTGACTTTTAAGAACACTTGAGCCTAACATTAGCTAGCATGACGTTAGCTTATAACAATATCAAGAATTAATGTTTATCCATGTTTTTTGTTAGAGCCCTGACAAAGATGAAAATATAAGAGAATATACATGTACAAATGTAAAATGGGCATATATAGTTTGAAAGTGCTTTTTGTCATCTTTAAATTAAGAGTAACTTATAAAGCGTGCCATGTACGTGGCCGTCTCTAGCAACATACCTGAAACTTGGCAGCTTCCACAAACCGGTGATCACTTTTATGTATTTTTAATGGATTCATTCTACGTTTGTGAGAACACATCAATTTGTTGAAGGACGTAATTACACACTACTCTAAATTTATGAGTATGTCATCTCTTTTTTCTTTTTTTTTGGTCTATTAAATAAGCTGAAATTACTGACTGTACCTTTTAATCTCAGAGTGTAGTCCTTTAATGAGGATGAACCAAAGCCTGATTTTAAGAATCTGGCACTAGAAGGTACTTCCATCCATCAGCAGACATGGATTAAAACTACTGATGATCTTTTGATAGAATCAGTACCCATTAATGCTTTGAAGAGTACTAATATAAATTATCTCTGTGTTTATGTTTTGTGCGTGTGATATTTGTGTGTATTGCTGTGTACATGTATGACGTTGGACATGTTGTTTTGGGGGGAAAACTTCATCATGGCCTCCAGCCGAATATGAGAGTAAGTCAAAAACACGGTTCAGTACTTCTAACCTCACACGTAAATCATCTCTGAACATTAATCTGAGTATTTTTCTTCTAATTGTAAACCTCGCCCCTTTAACACTGTGACGGCGTCCCAGTCCTGACCTCGCTGACGCTCTACCTGCTTTATAAACTCTTTCTAATCCTCTTGTACAACTGCTCTTAAAGCTCTCGGGCTGGCATGTGTTTCCGTTTCGAGGCGGAGACTCTGAGAGTTTGATGGGATTACAAGTTAGGAGTGTAAATCTGACTGAGGGGGGCTGGAAACTGTTAGCAGTATAAAGAAGATCAGAGGCTGCTTTGAGGCATCTTTAAAAATAGTTCAGCATCTGGAGGTTTCTATTTGTCTCTGTGTTTTTGTTTGGAAGCCTCTCTCTTTGCAGACTCTGCAGATAACTCTGTTAATCTGGCCTGGCGCAGCTCTGGATGCCTTAAATCTGTTGGCTGTTTCTGTCTGTGTTAGATAAGCTGCGGAGGAGCATGCCTAACCTTGTCAGAGCTCCCAGCATGCCCAGTGTGCCCATACCAGCCAATCCCAGTGCTTCCCCTTCTTTGCTTCGTAGCAGCCAGAGCTTTGATTCGTCCAGCGGACTGGCTCGACTGCAGTCCTCCAGTAAGACACTGCTTCTCTTCTCTATTTAAAGGGACAGCTCACCCAAAAGTTCATTCGGCTTGAAGGCGCCGTCGACCAAATAAGTTTACTAATTTCAGTTTGTCTCTGCTCATCTTCAGTCCCCTCTCCAGGCCAACTCCAAAACAGAGTCCAGAGCGTCGGGAACTTCACCTCATTGTCACGGCCGCCTCTGAAGGCCACTGCCTACGTCAGTCCCACTATCAAGGGCTCCGCCTCCATGCCCACCTCCATCAGCCTCCAGTCTCTTAATCTGAACGGTGGTGGTGGTGGGGCTAACAGCGGGATCCCTTTGCTTAGTAAACCTGCAGGGACGCCCACCGCCTCAAACACTGCGCGCAGCAGCCTCCCCCGCCCCGCCTCCTTTGTTGGTACCACAAGCTCCACCCCCCGCAGCAAGGTGGCCCAACCAGCACGAAGGTAAACTTTAAAAAGAAGTTTTGTGTGTGTGTGTGGCTGTGTGATTACTTGCGCAATCTGAAGTAACACAAACCTACTAGAATATGTACTTTAGTGCACCACAGTCAGTAAATATGTAAAGTAATGGATTACTTTTAAAAAGTAAAGAGTATTGTGGAATTTGTTCATTTGAAGCAGCAACTCTAATCAAACACCGATGCTGCTGCACTCTGCCTGGAGCACATAGTATTAGATTCATTTGGACTCACTCTTAAAGTTTGAAATGAGGCTCTACAAAGCACCGAGTGTTACTCGTCCATGGCGTCCACACCGTGCTGGTGGGGTTCCTGAGACGTGTGGCTCCAGCTAATGTCTGTTGTTAGATTTACCTGGTGTGGAACGTCGTGTCTTTGTCTGTCCTCTGACTTTAATCCTCCTCCTGTTCCCTCAGTTTACTGACTCCTCCAAAGAGCTTGTCCACCTTCAGTGCCCTCCGCGACAGCACCTGGCGAGACGGATGCTACTGATGGACGCGGAGTTGGCGGCAGCGCAGTAGTGGCTGCGACGCCCCGCTGGTTGGGGCGACTCGCTGCACCTCAGCATTGAGGGGTTTTTTTTTTTGTTTGTTTGGTTTTTTTTCCCGTGGAGATGCTGAAAGGTTTCTGACCAAAAAAAGAGACTGTTGATGACCTTAAATCTGAGATCCTGCATAGAACGGTCGGCCGAGGGTCTTCGTGAACCGATCTCTCAGAGTCTATGCAGAATTTCTTCGGGGAATTCGGGTTTTCTTAATCTGCGTTTGCACGTCAGCCCTTGAATTCACTGACTGCTTCACAATCGACGAGTCTGGTCTGTGCCAAGGGGGCGCTGTTCCCTGCTGCTCTTGTGCAATAAACCGCTGGCTGATGGGTACCAGTAATACTAACCCGCTGAAGAGGGCTGCCAGTTTGTTTGTTTTTTAATGAGCTTCGTGATACTGTGTGTGTTTGTTTATATCACATTTATTTTGAATAAATAAATAATTTTGACTAATCAGGAGATTTTTCCCTGTGGCAACGAGCGCCCACGATGCTGCTAAAGTTTAATCAGTCCCTGTGCGTTTGGGTACAATTACTCCAATTTTTACAATAAACTTAATAAAAGGCATATTCGTGTACAAATCTAACTATTAAGTGTGCGTACATATATATTAATTGATCCGATATTCGGTTTTAAACGTGACTCTTGACCAAAATATCTGAATGTTTACACGAGTTTTGTGCATATTAACACTTTAAAACTCTCCGACTGATGAGGGGAAACGGTTCTTGTTGCACTTTTGTATAAAATCTCTCAACTTGTTTATCTTTTTTGTTCTGTTTACTAACATTTGCACTTTTTTTTAATATATATATATATATATATATATATATATATATATATATTATCTGTATTTGATTTTATGGATTTAAAGTGAGTAAACGGCTGTTAGTAAAAGTTTGGGGATGTTTCACAGTTAACACGCGGCCTGATGTAGCACCGTCTGTTTGTAATATTTGACCACGGCACATTTCACAAAACCCTGACTCTTTTGTTACTGTGATAGACCGAATGAGTGAGCATTTTAATAAAATATTCTAAATTAAAGCTGTTTTTATGTTTGTTACAGTGTTTCAGTCATGCAAAGTGGAACAGACGTTCTTCAGCATCACTTAAATTGTGGAAATGGTCAACGCTGCCACCTAGTGGTAAAATATTTTAATGGTTCAGTGTGGATTTAAAAAGGCAGGTGGTAACCACATACATTAAAGGTAGACTTAGACAAAATATTGCTCAGACAGGGGCGGATCTAGAAGGGTGGCTTGGGGTGGCATGTCCCACCCTAAAATGATCTCGTGCCACCCTAGTTTTGCATATGACAGTGTTGTTTATTAACCTTCCTGTTGTGTTCGAGTCAAATCTGGCTGATTTACAAATTAAAACACTCATAAATATTGTGTTTTACATCCGATTGCCTCAAGGCCTTATGACATCCTCCACACTATGCACTTGAACATATAAAAGTGATGAGCACCTCTTTTTTTGAATTTTGAATGTTTTAATCAACTTTGATAAAAAAATTTAAAAAACTGACCGGTCCATTGTAACCAGGAACACTAAAGTAAGGGGGGTGGGGGTGGGGGTGCACATAACCAGAGGGTTAAAATAAGATGGCATTAACACTTTGAGCCTAGCTACAGTTAACACTGAATATAAATTCTAAAACTGAATATATTGAATAGTGTTACACCCCCCCACCACCACCACGGACCAGCTTTATTTCTTGATTGATTCTATGATTGTGCTCTGGTACAATCATAGAATCAATGGGCATTTGAGATTCCACACAGGTGGTCGGTTGTTACACTCTGGAAATGGAATGAAGGTGTGTTATTAACCCTCAGTGTGCTGCACCTCCAAATCTCATGACTGATATATGCTAACATAGAAACAAGCTGAAGCCACGCTGAGTCTCTATTTCAGCTTGTGTCATGGGGCAATCGTGACTCAAGAGTTGGCAGTTTGTCTTGTAATTGGAAGGTTGCCAGTTCGAGCCCCAGTCTCGGTCGTTGTGTCCTTGGGCAAGACACTTCACCCGTTTCTTACTGGTAGTGGTCAGAGGGCCTGGTGGCGCCAGTGTCTGGCAGCCTCGCCTCTGTCAGTGTGCCCCAGGGGAGCTGTGGCTACAATGTAGCTTGCCATCACCTGTGTGTGAATGTGTGGATGACTGAATGTAGTGTAAAGCGCTTTGGGGTCCATAGGGACTAAGTAAAGCGCTATACAAATACAGACCATTTACCATTTGTTTTGAAAGGTCAGACTTCAAAGTATACACCAGTTTTGAAATTTTAATGACAGGCCACTAAATCCAGAGTTATGAAAAAATACAAGTGGTGCTTTTTTCTATATACTAGAAAGAAGAAGCAGAAAGCATTTTCTAAGGACAGCGCAAAAACAGTAAAGACCAAAAAATGCCACGTCTTTCCTATTGGTGGAAAAATGTACCCTGTCAACTAATTTAAAAAAAAAAAAAAAAATGGCAACATGTGGGATTTGGTTGTTTAGGAAGAGGGGAAGGTTTTGGGAGTGATGGCAGCGAGACAGAGCAAGCGAGGGAGGGAGAGAGAGAGAGCGAGTTTTGAGATATGAGAGATTTGTGACGTTTAGTGTGTTGTGTAGTCGTTTTGTTTTGTGTGTCAGTGAGGGTACTATGACTGTCACAAAGACAGATTGCAATGTAAACACTGTCTCCAGGTGGAAAGCAGGAGCAGTGACACACCTCCTGCTGTCAGGCCTGCAGGGTTTATCCCTGTGGTGTTCTCCTCTGTCTTGTGGCAGGCCAAATTTTTTTACTGGCACAAATAATTTGTAGGGCATCTTATTGTGACACCTGATTGTTCTCTCATTTTAGTTTGAGTAGTATTGCTTGAACCAGCAGTAAAAACTGAAGGTGGCACTTTTATTTTTCAGAAACCAATCGTTTCTCTTCTGCTAGATGTTAAATCACAGTGTAACCTGCACTTTCTATCTGCACTTGATCAAGCTGTGTGTTCAAGGTTTGTCATAATTTGGTTTGCACTGTTTAGTCATGGCGTTTTCATTAGGTAAGGTGTGCCTAATGAAAAGGTTCATGCAAATATCTAACCAGCCAATCACATGGCAGTAACTCAAAAACATTTAGGCATGCAGACATTATCAAGACGACCTGCCGAAGTTCAAGTTGATCATCGGACTTGGGTAGAAAGTTGAGTTTTAGTGACTTTGAATATGGCATGGTTGTTGGTCTGAGTCTAGATCTGCTGGAATTTTCCCCCACAGCTGTCTCTAGAGTTTACAGAGACTGGTCTGAAAAAGAAGAACATGTCCAGTGAGCAGCAGATCCCTGTTGATGTCCGATAATGGCCAAACTGCTTCAAGCTGCTGGTGGTGTAATGGTCTAGGGGACATTTTCTTTGGGCCTCTTAGTACCAGCTGAGCATCATTTAAACACACACAGCAGTAGGTGTACCTAATAAAATGACCAGAGAGAGTATGTTCGTCACAGCTTGTAGGATTATCATTAATTAATCAGACTTTAGGTCAGCAGCAATAGGCTCCACTCAGTTTCACTGTTGATGTCAGTGTTTGCATATAAAGCCTGAAGTTTTATAAATGACCATGTATATGCAGAGTTGTAGTTCCTAATGGTAACCACTGGAGGGCAATTATCCTGTAACAGGGCTACAGTGTGATCAACAGAAGTCACCAGAATAATTACTTAAATACTTATCTGTATTTTGATATGATTTAAAATGATCACCTGTGTTCACTGACATTTTTTCCCAAAGAAATACACTAAACCCAATCCATAAAGATCCTAAAACACTGCAGCACTGACAATAAACCCCAAAGGAGAGCAGCAAAGAAAGCGCCCAGTGGCCCAGGTTTTTAGAAGGTACAGGTTTTGTTTGAACCTCAAAGATTCAGAGATTCTAAAACTTTGAAAGAAAAAAAATTAAGGTATGACAGCAAAAGAACTCTTAACCTCTGGGTTTATTTAAAAGTCTCACTTTGGATGGAAGGATCTAACAAGTTGGGAATTTTTTAGGTGTCTCCTGCATTTTTGAAACCCATCACTCTGAGGAAAAGTCTGACAAGCTTTCACAGAGAGCTTCTCATCAGATTTCTGAGGCTGATGCCACAGAGTAATGAATCAAGAACACTACAGTGCAGGGTTGTGTTGACAGTGGGTTCACTCCTATAAGAACTTTTATAATCTTACACAGAGCTGAAGGACTTACCAACAATAAGGAACACAGCAAAGAACCAAATGCTCAAGACCTACATTAAAAATAGACAATAATGGGATCTTTGATCAGGTTCTTTTTGTTAGTCTGGAATTTTAACTCGAATGACCCAAAAAAGTTTTATCTGAAACATTCTAAGAAAATAAAGCCTGGACTGGTGAAGAGTTGGTCGGTAGGTTGACTTTCAAAGACTAAATTCCACCATTCCGACTGAAGAGCTTTAGGAAAATGATTTTTAAATTCCTTGTGAAACAGCTCTGGTGGCTTGAGCCAATCTCAACTCCTCAACCTGCTTGGCTCAAGTTCTTACAAGGCTCAGTGGTTCATTATGAAACAACTAAAGTAAATGTTAACTGTTGCTAAACTCTAAGGGGAAGTCTGGATGTGTGGTCAGACTCACTTGGCTGGTAAAACTCTGCTTTGAACCGTGGAGGTTGTGAAATTGGTTCTTCTGAGAATCGTTAGATTTTTAAAGGTCAGTGCCCAAAAGTGAAGATCAACAAGACCACAGAGAGAAGTGTCTTGGTGGTAAGTTTCTGATTTGGAGTCAAGAACATGGTGGTTAAGCCCTTAGATAGATAAAATGCTTAAGCATCTGCTGGAAAAGGGCTCAGTTGTAGGTCCAACCTTTTGGTGGATCACTGAATTTTGAAGTTCAATTAAAAAAAGAAGAGAAAAGAGCACAGAGAGAAGCTTTTATATCCAGAAACATGTCTCAGGGTAAACACTGGCTTGAAGCTCTAAAGATCTGGTTTCAGTTCTAGAGACTGAAAGTGTGGAGAGATTTTTCTTGATGGTGGGTTTGGGGCTTCCAAAACAGGTCCATTCAGTTTATATTTGATTTCTTTCAAACTTAAACACAGGTTTTGTTGTATGAGGTAGTAAAGATTGTGTATCTGTCTCTCTCTGTAGAAAGAGTGTGGGTTCAGTCTATCCATTTAACGTCCACAGCATCCTAAAACAGACACGCCAACACTTGAATTAAAAACAGGCTATAACCTTTTATTTAAAAAAACACAAATATAACGAGAGAAATACAGAAATTATTGAACTGTTGATGATATTTGAAGAAAGTCATGGAAATCCATCACCCATGTGTTCACAGGTTCAAATTTTTCACTTATATTTGAATTTTCAAAACATTCAACTTTTGACTTCGTCAGCCGCCCCTCATTTCTTTATATTTTGCTTTCGAGGAGTTAAACTTTCTGGTCAGTTTTCAAAGTGCTCTTGAGCAGCAGTTCTCCAGCTTTCTGAAGATCTTTCACTGTGTTTATTTGTGCATTTGCTGCTTTTTCACTCATTTTCAGATGGATGTTTTTGTTATGCCACTTATCACTCAAGCATAAAAAGGCTCCTAAGTCATGGGATGAGCCAGTGTGGTGTCTACACATCTTTAGGCACTTTTTTAAGCAGCCTGTAACAAAAACACATAATTTCTTCCAATTTCTTTGAATGAATGAAGAATCCAAAAAAAGAACACAGTTTGACATAAAGTAGTATTTTTTGCACCAACAAAGTGATTCCCAAAGAGCTGTTAGCGGAAGAGTTGGCTTAAAGTATTTGAGGAAACTGAACAAACTGAACAAGTGTCAGGCCTAAAAAAAACTAACTACAGCAGATGAACAGTATCTGAAAGTCATGTCCTTATAGAAACAGTAACGACAGTAAAGACACAGGACCTGAGAGATTCATCTGGACCTTCAGCTGATCATCTACTGTTCCTCATCAGAAATGGTGTCAGTGGAAGGCTGGCTGTCAACAAGCCATTCTTAAGGAAGGGAAATGGAGAGAAAAGGGTGAGGTATTAAAATAACATGAGATGACAAGACATCATCTAAAGGCAGAAACATCCAAAGAAGAGCTTTGAATGTCCTTCAAGAAGCCTGGAGAACTATTCCTGAAGACTACTTAAAGAAATGACAATAAAGCTGCCTAAGAGAGTGTTTGCCTTATTTACTGTATTTACATGTATGTTTGTACATCTTTCAGTAAAAAACGTTTTCAAAGCAAAATATAAAGAATTGCCTGTGTGATCCGAAGTGTTGAGTCCTCACTTTACCGACAGAGGGCCGCGCAGACCCCGATGATGTAACAGCATGTTGGGTCTCATCAGAGATGACGCGGAGAGAGAAAGAGCGCTCACTCTGACACTTTTCCCGCGGTCAGCAGAGACTCTTGTCAAACAGTAACATCCATGAAACGTTAGAAATCAGCGGCAGTGCTTCTGCTCCGGGTGTGTTTACTGATAAACGCACTCATTTTGTTTAATCTCGATTACCGCACGTGTTCCTCTAACAGAGTAAGACATCGCGGTTCACATAGACGACCTTCGGCCCCACACGCCCAGCCTCAGCACCAGCGCATCTCCTCTCCGCGGGGTGCCGCCTCCTTCTTTCGGCACCAGCATCACAGGAACCGTGACAGACACACAGACGGAGGGAGGGAGGGACGAGGCCTCGGTGATCGCGCTCCCCGCTCCAGAGCTCGGTTCCTCGCGGTCCGTTATGTCTTTGAGCCTGCTCCCCCTCTCGCCATGCCCG
>VUQG01013588.1:14664-32519 GCA_015106755.1 Etia nguti
CATGCCCGCCGCTGAACGCCACCCGCCCCCGCTGCTCCTCTTCCTGCCGTCGCTGCTGCTGATCTCCTGCCTGGATGGGGCGGCGAGGGGGGCAGCGGCACTGGAGGAGGGCGGCGGCCTCACGGCCGGAGACCCGTCCGGTACCGACACCGCCGCCTCGGGCCGAGCGGCCACCCTCTCGGCTCTATCAGCAGGTAAACATAAACAAAGAGGAAGTGGGGTGTTTGCTGGAGGATGGAGCGGGGTGGAGGATGGAGGAGGGGGCTGTCATTGTTACTGAAAATGGAAATTAGCTGCAGAGGAAACAGTGGGGCATGACTGATGGTGCAGGTGCGTTAATAAAGGGGGCTTTCTGCAATAAATGAGGAAATCAGGAGCGCACTGATACACTGCTGGACTGGAATCAGACAGTCCAGCGTAATAGGATTAATAGGAGGAATATGGAGGTGTGGGGGATTAGGCTTTTATCTTTTTGGCCTGAGCAGGTGATGTCTTAATGGGAGACAGGAAGGGAGGGGAGTGTGGTAATCCTGTGCTGCTCTGCTGATACAGTAAGTAAAGCCTGTGTTTACATCCTGTCCCTAGTGAACACACAAAGGACGGCTGAGGCTGTGTGTGTGTTCCTCAATAACAGCAAACAACGCATTGTTTATCTGGAAGCTCGTATTTAAAAGTCAGACTGCGTCTCCTCTGTGCTGTCGCTCGGTTCCTGGATGTATTTTTCCACCCTCCCCGCACAGAAGTGCTCGCCTCATCACTTTTTCATGGCGAGAGAAAGGTTACAGAGCACGCAGGAGGGACACGTGCATCCCAGAGCTCCTCTTTTTCCTCTTGTAATCTTCTGGCATCTTCTTTGCAGAGCCCCAGTTTGCCCTGAAGGTCCTGGTGAGAGATCTGGTGACCCGCCAGCCCCTGTCGGGGGCTTCGGTGGACGTCTACGTCAACCACACCTTGAGGAGTTCTGCCCAGACCGGGGAGATGGGGGAGGTTCTGCTCTGGGTGGCGTACAGCCCGGGCCTCGGTCTGACCCTGCTGGGCAGCATGGGAGGCTACGTGCCCAGCCTGCTACCCTGGAGCACCAATAAGAGACCAAGTGAGTGACCAGTAGAGGTGGGCAAATCGATACTAATATCCATAGTATCGATACAATTACTGATATTGGTACAGGATCAATACTTTATTTCTATCCTCTAAGTTCAGTATGTAGCCCTCTGAATTTTATTAATTAATTTCAATTTTCAATTACCAAGTAAATACAGGGCAAATATTACTAATACCAATAGCAATATTGGTATTGGCCAATACCAATACTGGTATCGGTACTGGTATTGGCGAGCATTGCTATTGGCCCAAAGTGCTTTAGAGACAGAATTCAGAAAGTGGGCTCACTGCCAACCTAAAAATGACCAAACCAGTAAACAATTTTTTAAAAGGTGATGTAAAAACACCAAAAACAAGACTGTGGAGCTTACAGTGTTGCTAGCACAGTTCCCACACACTCAGACTCACACACACACTCGCCTGCATTATTCATTGTCATTATAGATTAATGAAGTGTCAGCGACAACACACAACTTGTCTCTGAGGTTTGTCCACGATGAGGCGATTTATGTTCCCAGTCGAATGTAACCGAGCGCGGCGTCCTGTGCTCGCCTCATCGATCGCTCGTGGAGTCGAGGTGTCTGCCTCGGGCCGGCGTGAGACCTACGCCTGTCTCAGCAAAGTGTCTTTGTCCTGCCAGAGCAGGGGGGTGGTGGGGATGTTTTTATTCTGCTGGCCTTAGTGTGGAGAAGGGGCAGGGGAGCAGGTGGTGATTCAAAGGGAAGTGGGGAGCAGGTGTTATGGAGGAGAAAATGCAGGAAGGGTGGGGGGAACAGTTGAGATCCGCTCTGCTCTGCATTAGCAGAGACGCCTCCCTTTTGTGCTGCTGAGCCAGACAGCTGAACTCTGCTGTGCTCCAAGGTTAGGACACCCTCTGCTGTTGGATTTGCAGCTCTACAAGCTACCAAACCAACAAACAAACACACCAGCAGATGTTATAGGTCATGAAAACCTGACTGATCGTTGTTCTGTACTTCTGTTTGGCTCCTGATTTTTCTCTTTGTCCTCTGGCAGTTTTCTCCGCTGTCACGTTGCTGCTGCTCCCTCACAGTCAGGGGAACATCTGGCTGTTTGAAGACTCCGTGCTCATCACCGGGAAGGTACCTGGTGAGTTCCCACACAGAGACACACACTGTGTTTAGGCTTTTCAATTTGCACTGCTTTAAGTAAAGTGGACACACTTGGCAGAGACACTGAGACGAAACCAGAGGTGTCTAAACATGTGGCTCCAGAGGCTTGAATCGGTCTGCCCAGAGGTACGATTCAGCCCACTGGATAGTTTGCAAACACTGCACTGCTGTTCCTGGTTTGGTGCATCAGCCTTAGTGGACGGGAGTAAAACTATATCAAGAGGAAACCATCCCTCTGATGTACTCATTTCTAATTTTGTCCCCCTTGGTCACTCCCAGTGTCCTGTCGTTTTGTCAGTGCCACTGTCTCCAAACCATTAACCATCTTGTATACCTTCCCTTCCATTCTTGCTGCCCTCTGTCACTCGTCTCCATCCGCTCCACCCTGCCTGTACTCTCTTGTTCACCATCTGTTACTTTTGGATGGTTGACTCCAGGTATTTAAACTTGTCCACTGTGACACATGCCTCCCTCTCTAAAATGAATGTAGTGAAGCTGCTTAAGGCTCACTCCTGCATTAGTAATTTAAAGTGAACATAATGACTGTAAGATCAACTACGCAGTGAGGGTTCATTTGAGCTAGTTTGCTTCACAGTTAAATCGATAGAGTGTAACAGCAGACCAAACTGAGCTGTATGTGGCTACTGAACTAAAATAAATTCAACTAAAGTCACTAGTAAAGATTATTTGAGTCAAGAGAAGATTCAATTACACCTTTAAAAGGAGGAGCTGTTGTGGAAGTGGTTTGCAAAGCAGCTTGCAGATGTGTAACAACTGTCCGGAAGGCTGACTTGACTTAAAAAGCACGTGTGCCCAAATTCCTATTGATAACCTGCCGTTTTTTGACAGACAGCTCATCCCAGCCGATGGTGAAGTTCCCAAAGAACATTCTCACGATCCCGGATAAGACCAACATCTCTTCGGTGATGGCATACCTGACTGTACCACATCCCCACCTGGCGAAGGACTGCACCAACTGCACTCCGGGCTTCATCAGCAACAAATCAGGTAAACAAAAACATTTCCTCATCAGATTTTTTTAAACGTCAGGATGACATTTGGTCCAGTTAAAGAGGTACAGAATGAAAAAGATCAATCATGCCTATTGAAAATGATGTTCCACGTCCCAAAAACTAGTCTGTGGTGCTGATGGGTTCACACACCCAGCTCACACTCCCTGTAGGTGGTGGGTTAGGGTGGCTCAGGTTTTAATTTACTGCTCTATCTACCTTTACCTCTGGTCATGAAATCTAGGTAAAGAATGAAAAAGTAAGGTCATGAATACAAGGGGCTGAGGTAAGCTTTCTCTGTAGGGTGGTTCGGCTCAGCCTCAGGGATAGTATTCCCTGATGGGTGGTTTGGGTATCTGGTTAGGATGCTTCTCGAGTGCCTGTCTTTGGAGGTTTTCCAGGAACACCCAAATGGAAGGAGATCCTGGGGTAGACCCAGAACCTGCTGGAGAGATTATATATCTCGTCTGGCCTGGGAATGTCTCAGCATTCCGCAGGCGGAACTGGAAAGTGTGACTTTGGAGATGGATGGATGGCTTTTTTATTGAGGTACCCAAACAATATCCTTTACCATTTACATTCCTGACATGGATTGTTTTGCAGTTTTCAGAAGTATTGATCTGAAAGCCGTGGCAGCCATCAGCGTCCTGCTGTACTCTGGCGGCGAGGAGCTCCAGGTTCGAGGACCCATTCAGATCAGTCTGCCACTGGGCCACCACACACACCTCAGGGCCTCTGATACTGTGCCAGCCTGGGCCTTCAACCAGAAGACAGGTAGCAATGCAAATAGCAGCAGAGCAGCTGAATTACATTACAAAACAAGACAAAGACCTAATGAAATTTCCTCTCATGCTTTAATATTTAAAAGGTAGTAAATGTTATTTTCTTTGCTGTTTGAAGGTGGCTGGGAGAATCATGGTCTGGGAATAGTTAAAATGATTGGAAACGAGCTGGTTTGGACTTACACCGCTTCCCATCTGGGCTACTGGATCGCCGCCCCTCTGCCTTCATCAAGAGGTAGATGCCTCATCGACCTTCATTAACACATGTGAATGCTATTTTTGTTTAGACCTGTTTCACATCTTGTACATTTATCCTTTTAGACTATCTGGGACATGCAAACTCTTTGGATTTCCTATCTTACCATACCTACCTGTTGGTAGGAATACTGGGTGGAACTCTGGCCATAGTGATCGGATTTCTGTCCTTGGTCCTGTGCCACTGCGGGTAAGAAACCCTTCTAGAAATGTTTTCAATTGACAGCATATGCAACGCTGATCAACAAGGGGGAGATTAAAAAGGTGTGATCTAAGAGTGCATCCATAGCTTCAAGATTGTCTTCTAATGCATCTCTGAAAAAATCTTCTTAGCAGTTTTATTCTCCAGATTTCCCTACGACTTTGCATACACAAAATTCCTCAAAACAATCTCAGAAAATGATAAAGTCATACAGAAAATAATTACTTCAAGTTATTTCTGCTATGGGTTGTGCTTAGGTTTTCACAGGACTTTAACAGTATCAGTAAATTTCTCTTTGGCCTAACTGGTTACAATGTCACTTTAAATTAGGGCTCAAACAATACAGCTCAATATGGCAGTTTTTAGTAATCAAGGAAACAATTAACTTTTGTTTGGAACAGATATAAATTTGCAATATAAACTAAAGAAAATTTTGGGGTTCAAAATTTCTAATTAAAACAGAACTTTGTTAGCTTCTGATACCTTACAAACAGGGAAGACTAAGCTAAAGCTGCTAGCTGTAGCCTTAGCTTAGCCTTCCCTGTATGTCGCTGCAAAAGATTGCTGGATTATTTACCATTTTCACTAAAAATGGTAAACTATGGATGCTTTTTAATTAATAAAGTAGATCAGAAGACTGTGCAGCTGCAGCACTAGGAGAAAGGCTTTCCATGCTTGTTGCAACTTCACCAATATCAGCTATCTTAACTCTGCACAATAGCGCTGTCTCAGTTAGCACGTTAAAGTTAATTAAAGTACAATTATAAAAAGAGTGAACAAGGTCCAAACTGGGTCATGCAGCAGGACAATGATCTGAAGCACAGCAGCAAATCTCCAACAGAATGGCTGAAAAAGAAAAGAATCAAGTTGCTGCAATGGCACAGTCAAACTAGGAAACTATACATGCTTGAAGTAGAAGGGCGCAGGTGCAGCATTAGCAGAAAGGATTGCAATGCTAGTCTTAAGAGCAACTAAACCAACTGGACCCCTCGCCTTCTATCAAGCTCTTAAGACTAGTATGACCTGGATGGCTGAAAACCTACAAAGACAGATTACAATGCTTGTTGCAACTTTAGCAATATCTTCTGGCACAGTTATGCTAACTCTCCTGAGCTGCTTAACAAGTAAATATGCTACTCCTTGCTTGGCTTTGATAGGCTGTTAGTAGTTCCTACTTTATAGGTTCTTTGAGTGAGTCTGAAAAGCCTGCAGACCAAAGCTTGTCCCGGTTAACATTTGCTTCTCCCATGTACAGAGGTTCTTATCGAGAGCCCAGGAGGAGGAGAGCTCGGTTTTCCAAATTGACGGTTGTAAAGAAAGACCAAACCACCTCCACCCACATGGAAGAGGGCTTGTTGTTCCGATCTGGCGACAACAGCCTCGCCACCTGCAGCGTCCAGTGTGAACCGTCATCCACTCCAAGGCACAAAGCCAACTATAACATTTACGTGGAAGATCCAGGGACTCGTCCCGTGGCACCGCTTTATGAGAACATCACTCCAGATCGGATGAAGGGTCCTCAGCCGCCACCTCACTACATCAACAGTGAAGAGGTGGCTCGGCTAAGGGAGAAGTCGGAGCAGAACCGGGCCAACATCAACTGCGACAACTTCTTTCAGGATAAGCTGGTCCATATCTACAACCAGCCAGTGGCCATTATTCCCGCTCCAGAGCTCTTCAGTGCTCAGGAGCAGCAACTACCGGGCTGCAAGTCTGCCACCTTCCCCCGCAACGGAAGTGAGTATGATGCTCACTCAGAGCCTGCAAGTAAAGACAGCTACACCCAGACACTACCCAAAGTTCCTCACCACCACTCACAAGGTGGGAGCAGCCCACAGCAGAGTAGCCAAGATGATCCCCAGCCTCTGGAGACACCCCCTCAGGGGCAAGGCCCTAACAGTGTGTGGGGACGCTACAGTAACCTCCTTGAATCCTCCGTCTCTGTGCCTGGGACTCTTAATGAGGCAGCTGGCATGGAGGGCTTCAACAGCGGGCACGGCGTGCCCAGTGAGCTGCAGGGGATTTCAGAGCGCACCTTGCTGGAGCTGACGCGTGGCAAGTCCTCGTCGTCTCACCCCAGAGCCTGGTTTGTCTCCTTAGACGGGAAGCCAGCAGCCCAGGTTCGCCACTCCATCATTGAGCTCCAGAGCCACCACCGCCCACCGAGCAGCAACGACACCAGCCTGGACTCAGGGGTGGACATGAACGAGCCTCAGCAGAGCATCCGCGAGACGGAGCGGGACCGACCTTCTATCAGGGCTTCTTCCCTGCCGCACCACAGCCGAGGCGGGCGGTACGGCGAAGAGCAGGACCTGAGCAGCAGTGAGAGCGGCACCACTGCTACCTGCACACCAGAAGACCCGTCCCTGAGGAACATTTTAGATGGGAGCAGTGGGGCCATTCCGAATATTCCCGAAGAGCGTGATGGGATGGATACATCCAGCGCTCAGGAGGACAGTGAATCAAGAGGTACACCGCCTCCACGGCGCCTGAGGAAGGTGAGGGAGAAGGGGAAGACAGAAAAGAGGAGCGCCAAGCACATCCGGGAGGGTAGACCTCTGACCAAGAGAAGCTAAAGCTTCTCAGGCTCATTTCCCCGCCCATCAGTGTTTCAATTAAAATCCAAATTAAGTGATTCATATGAGTTTGTGTTCACACAGGCATTGTTGTTGTTGAGTTCTGTGATTGTACAACTTTGCCAAAGAATGCATAAGCTAGCTCAAGAAATGAATCAGCATCTGTATCACGTTATGTAGCTGCTGTTAAGACGAGTTTGTGCACCGTGTTCTCTCATTCTCCCAAATCTGACGATCACCAGCGAGATTCCTCACAGCAGATGTCCATGTGAACACGATGTCCCACATTATCCGGTTCTGGCATTATAGAGGGTGCCTTCTTACTGCCTGTAATTGTTAAATAGGGTTACGCAAAGGCGGTGTGTGTCGATATTTAGTAAAAAAAATCTGGTGAGTTTGCAGGATGGACACAGATACAGGTCAATGTGTAGTGCACTTATCCTCACCATAAATGCCTGCTGTATATTAAATAAGACGAAGAAGCTTTCCCAGTCCGCAGCACTCACATCTCGCTTTGTATCCTACTGCCTCATTCCACCATAAATGACGCTCTGGGATTTGTTAACTAAACTGAGTGTAAGTAAAAGGAAAATGAGCTTCAGCTTTTCAACTTTTGACTGACTCCAGAACCTGTGGAGTGAAATTTTGATGTACATTGTAAAGCAAAGCAAAGCTGCCATTTTGAAGTTCACGTCTAAAGTTCAAGGTTTTTAGCCTACATCTGTTTTTGAATGCATGAAAATGAATGTTTTCACCGTGCGTATGAATATATTTGCATTTTACCGTTAACGGTAATTCATCATAGATTAATTAGAGACTTAATTTTTTTCCATTTATTTCCATTTCCAGTTATCCACATTTATTGGTACGACAAAACGTGTCAAGGCTTGTTTGACGGGATTCGCAAGAGTCCAAAGAATTAGATTAACTCTTGGAAACAATCAATGGTACAGTTGCTGCTTTTCTTTGAGGGATACTGTTATAAATATGCTGTTGTCGCACAGTCTTAAAGTGGACCTATTGTGCTACCTATTAGGTTTTAATTGATGAGGTCAGTGTATGTCTAAGTAATCTCTGCAAGGAAAAAGTGCCGGCTTCAGTCTACTTTAAACACTTGCTTTCAGACAGTTTTTTCTGCTGTTGGCTGTGGATGACTCCAGAGAGTGGGGATGTCCTTGCTCCACCCACCTGTTGTTCAAACCCTCTGTTTGTTAGGGGAAGCCATTTAGAAGAAAAATAGTCTAAGATAGGCACTGATGGGGCTACTCGAAGGCTCAGTATAAGACAAATAAGGAATATTTATTATTTTGATCCTTGAATAATGAAAAAGTTACTCCAGTAGAGTCCAAGAATAACAACATGGAGATGGTAATGAGCATAGCAGGTCCTCTTTAACTGGAAGAATCTGTTGCTTGCTAATAAATTATGATTTGATTTACTTTTTTCTTAATACCTGAACATCTTTTCGGGTACAGCATTACCCTTTGAAACTAATTTCTTGACAACATTGTGCAATTGGTGCCTTGGAGATCTGCTTTAGCTGTACCTGTATTCCCAAATCTATTTATATATATACTCACACAGTAGGCATCAACATAGGTTTATATTTTCTAGAGGGAGGGAAAAAATGTGTGTTTGAATGAATGCTTCAGTTTATAATAATGGTTCTCCTCTTTTGGTCCAGAGAGTGCTTCTTTTGCTACACTGGTATAGTGCAGCTCACAGAAGGCAATGCCATTGTAGCGGTCTGTGAGCTAGTTGGTCCATTGATAAACCATCTCAACAACTGTTGGTGGTTTACTGTTAGAATGTGTAAAGAGGCTCGTTGTTTCCTGATACTGTATCACAATTATTTCAGTCACAATCACTTATTTTCCTCTCCGGTTCCACCATGAGGCTGACATTTGGTTGGATGGATTGCCATGTATATTAATGTTCCTCTCAGGATGATTTGTAAGAACTTTGCTGACCCTCAAATTTTCACGCTGCATCATCTTAAAATCAAAATCATAGGCTGTATAAAAGATGGACGTAGCCACCAGAGCATCATCCATTGGCCTGTTAAGTGCTTCAGTGGATGAGTGTTTTCCCCTTTGCTACCTTGGTGTTTAAAACCAGCTGTGATGTGCTAGGTGTGGATTTGACTGAGAAACTGCTTGCTCAGTTTTAAGATTTTTAAAACGAGGTTGACTATGATCTGAAACTGGCAACTGTGTCCGTAACTTGTCAACTAGGAACCATGGGCGGTTTCCTATAAAGGTTTATACGACCCAAAGTCTTTTTGCAGTCAGAGGAGTCGCCCCTGCTGGATATCAGAATGCAGCTTTAAAGCGCTCGTGCATTAGCTTGACTTTGTCCATCCTTTAAACAGTCCATGGTCAAATTTTCAACTGTTCAGTTCCTGCAAAACTAATAATAATGTCTGCTGTACTTTGTGGCTAACCAGCAAATATGAGAAATATTAACTGAAATAAGATGAATAAGGTCTCAAGACCTAGAGAGCTGATGGTGACTGCCTGGCACTGGAAGGCTGCTAGGCAAAAAATATATTCCCCAACCAAAAAAAAACTACATTAAGCTGTCCCATTATTCACAAAGGGTTTCCACAGTGGGCAGTGCTGCATATTTGATTGGGCAGGATACTCTTCCTGATGCAACCCACAAGGTTATCTACTCCTGGTCCTGAGCTGGGGGATCTTTTGCTTGTTGTGGGCAGTCGCTGTGGAATCCATTCCTAAGACCAGTGACCCCCTTGTAACTGCCGTTCACTATGGAAAAATGTGTTTTCCCAGATTAGCAAAAGGTTATTGGAGGTTGCTGTTGCTCGGTGAAGCTAGTTGTAACAAGATAGAGACCTGATTTGGCACATAGTTTGCACGGAAGTCTCCACCTAGTTTGCAAACACTTCATGTCTTGTCAACTATTCACGAAGCGATAGTAAAACTGAGAAGAATAGAGCACAGACTGCCTTCACAGTAAATGTTTTGCCTTTTGAAATATGTTGGTTCAGCAGCATTTACTTTGAAGGCAAATGTTCTAGGCGTCACACTTGTTCAAGTTTCATTACCACTCATTGGTTGGCTGGTGAGTGTTTGCAGACAAATTCCATGCAAACTCTGGACAACCGCAGTAATCTGCTAGCGACCAAAGCAATTGCAACAAGGTTTTTGAGGCAGTACCCTGTTTTGCGAACTATTTTACGCAACGACAGCCAGCAACCACTCATCAATCAGTCAGGGAATACACATTTTATAAGGGGTGTGCTGACTGGTCTGTGGCCCTACAAGCTAAACATATACTTGATTAGCATGTTAGCTTAATTATTGTGACCACATTAGCATGCTGGCATTGAGCTCAGAGCACAACTGGTAGCATAAATCTGTGTATTTAATATTTATACAAAGAAGTATTTTAGTGAAATATTGAACAAAAAGGCCAAGCATATTCTTTCATGTCTTTCCTACTTGGCAGGACATGGCAGGTTTATCCATGTTTCCAAGAAATCTTCAGTGGGTAAATATGGGTACCCACGGAAGGTTGGGTAAAAACCCACTAAAAGTGGGTAAAAATATCCACAATAAAACATTTAAAACTGATGAACCATGATACAGTGTGAAAAGCAATATTTTCAAGTAAATTCACTTTTTAAAGAGAACAGTGCAGCAAAGCTTTTACCATAATTAGTCTTCCATTATTTTAAGACTCTTTGGATTTCATTCTGTACATTCACGTGCTCTTTTGTATGTATATAGTAAATATTTGTGCTGTTGTGCTGTTTTTTTCTACCATCCAGAAGTGGAGATGTGCACTGGTTGAATGACACAGATTTTGAGTGTTTCGCCCCCCACAGGATTGTACAAAAAGCCTGAGCTTTGTAATTTTAAATGTAGCAACAAACTGAGCACTTGATCATTCAGTACGCTTACAGCTGAAAATATTTTCTCCTGCTTGCCATCAGCTTTAATAAACACAGTACACCCCGGCCTCAGGGGGAGTAGTATGTGAACACGTTGTGCTGGTACTTCTTGACTAGCGCAACAACTCCGATCACTGCCACTTCCTGTTTTGTATTGATTTCCATGTATAGTGTTCCCCTCGTGTGTCTCACCATCTAATCGTCTGAATCTTCCCCAGTGGACACCTCTTGTGTTTTTACCTCTGTAACGATGGTAGTGCTGTTAGTCTTGCCTTTTTTGTGCACCAAATTAATAAACTTAGTTGATACCAGTTAGAGTTTATGGCTTTTTAATTAATGCTGTGTTGTAAAATACAGAAAAAATACAACTTTGCAAGCAAAAATAAATCTCATACTTGCGGATTGAAGTCTGTTTTTAAAATTTATTTTGATTAAGGATTCCTCTCCTGATGTTTAAAGAAACTGAAGTGAAGAAAGACTTCGTGTAGGTCTTTCTGTCGCTGGTTCTAAAAGTCAGGGGGTTGTAAACGACATATCCATCCAAGGGGCAGGAGTTGGACTTCCGGAGGATCGGGTCCACACAGTCCACGTGGAGCTGAAATGTGTGTGTGCATGTCAAGTGGTTTAAGGTGAAAATTTAAAATATAAAATAACTGTTTGGTTACTGCTCGATTTTAATATGTAAAACTTGTTTAACCCTAAACCCTGACTGAGTATCAGGTTTGACGTACTAAAACACAACCTGAGTTTGATACTGTATGTGATAGAAAAGCCAGACCTTGTGATGGCAGGGTAGAGTCCGCACACGCTGGCCCAGGCTAAATCTCTGCAGGCAAATCCGACACTGCAGCCCCTCCATCAGAAGCCAAGAGCACATTCCCACGCTGACTGCAGGCAGACGCTCCAACATGCTCTCCGGTAAAGGATCTCCACTCGCTGGAACAATGCTGAACAGGAGATGAGGGACACTTAGCAGAGACATTCAAGCCTTAGAACAATCTGGAAAATTTAGCCATAGATCATCTGCTGATTAAAGTTAAGACATTAGACAAGAGAGATTGCAGGTTTACATTGTAAGGAGTCAGTTGGTAGCCCGTGAAACCTTATGCAAGCAATCAGGATGGATGGATGCAGTAATAACTTGCCTGTCATTTTGTGGTTGACAAGTCGCTCCTATCGGTTCAGCAGTCGTCTCCTCGTCTACAAGGCGCCACTTCTCACTCCGTTTCTGTTTTCAAGGTACAATCAGTCATTTTTTTGAGGTTATTTAACAGAAACAGTGATATTCTTCCTCATAAATATTTACTGATTAGTGTGTGACTCTTTACAACAAATTGATGCGTTCTTATTATATAATATCAGCTAATAAAGATCATCTCATCCTTAGCAAGTCTTAAAATTAGACAAATGCAACCTCAGATGAACAACAAAAACATGACATGTGACACGGTTTCATTATTTATTTAATAATTTAATTTAATAAGTCACAGTCCAGACCAGATCTGTACAGACATCTGAGAGACTGAAGAAATCATACAGAAAATTATTATTTTAAGTTATTGCTGCTGAAGATGGTTCTACGAGCTGCTGAATCAGGGGGTGGGGGTTTCCATTACTCATATAAATCATATGCTACTTAACCATATTTCTCATGCTTTGCTCTTTTGGGCTGATGTAATGAGTAAATTTCCACAGCGTGAGATCAGGAAAATCTTCTCTTAACTCGTATCATAAGTTCCCACAGCGATTTAGCCAGGTAAAAAGAACTTTAAGCTTAAGACAGCTTGCTAACCCATTAATGTCACGTCTCATTAACACCCCTCTGCTAAACTGGAGATCAGTTCTTATTAAATCCTGATGTGACAGAGGTTGTGCTGTCTTTTTAACATAAATGTATGATGTAACTAGTTTTAGGCAGGTACCTATGCCACATGGTAACAGGACCCTTGAAAGTTTACCCAAAATGCACTTTTAGAAGCTTTTTCCAAACAGATCAAACACCAGGACACCAGTGATTGTCTCTGTTCTTCTGGATCATAGACCTTAAACTGGTCAGCTCATACTGATGCTTAAAGTAGGTTTTGGACCATTTTTTAATACAAGTGTGATTCTGGCTTGAGATTTCATTTTTGGCATGGGTGTAAAATTGATTTGGCTGCAGATTTTAACAGAGTTTAAATAATATGTTTTCTAGCCCCGAAAAACGTAACCTCTTGTACTTAACAAGTCAAGAGTCCTCGAAAATACAAAGTGCCACATTTCAGCCCACTCCTGTGTACTTCGAGTGCCCGTAACTCAGAAAATATTCATCATATGGAGGTAAAATTTTGCACAGCTTCCTTTAGCTGACCTAGAATGACCCAAAAAGCTAGTCCAGTGAATAAAGTACGTTCTTACAGCTCGTGAGGCAAGCGGATGCTCTGGGTGGCAGCCCATCTGTGCGCAGTCCTTGCACAGGTAGAAGTAACTGCAGACTGTGCATCTGTCAGACATAAATATGAAATCATATGTAGATGATACAGTTAGAAATTTACCAAGTGTTTTAGCATCACAACTTCTAAAATGCTGTTTTTTAAAACCCACTAAAGCAAAAATTTAATTTCTTCAAGGTGCCTTAAATATAAGTACACTAATGCCAGAACCCGTTTTAAAAAGCTTCGAGTTTCACTGAAACCAGAAGGCGTAAAAGTACATACTGAGGTCATCCTTACCCCCCACCGTATTCTGACTGTATTCTGGCAGTAAGCTTACTTGAAACACATGCCCGTGATGGGGCATTCTTGGCAGATGTGACACACGACTCCTAGATGTTTGTCCGGCTTCTCTCTCTCAGCAGCAGTAACGAGCTTCGCGGCATTCTTCGCCTGCTCCCTGAGTACGTTCAGAGAGCTGAAGTCCCCCCTGCACAGCGGGCACTTCACCATCTTCTCTTTGAACGAGAGCTTCTGGTGGTCCGCCCACACCTTCATGCAAGAGATGTGGATGCTGTTGCCGCAGCTGAACCTGTCAGCAGAATATCATTGAACTGTTTATTGACATCCAGAGCTTTGTACTGGAAACTTCCTGAAAACATATCGTATGGATTCAAAGTCAATCGTACGTCATCTCTAAATGAAGCTGTGACAGTGCGAGCACACCTGCAATAAACCACGGGCTGTTTTTTTTCCAGCAGCTCCTCCAGGCAGATTGGACACACGTCACGGGCCTCGATCGCTTTAAAGCACACACTTCCAGACTCTGGTCCCGTGACCAGTTGGCTCGCTGCCCTGGCTTGGTGTAAACCTTGAAGCACCTCTAGGATCTGTCTCTCCACAAGTCCGAGCTGAAATGCATCTAGAAAGGAATTATTTTTAACAGCAAAACAAAGGGTGGGCTGATTCTCTCCAACAGCAACTTCACACAGAAAGGTTTCACCTGAAAGCTGTGTGATGGTAATTTTTAATGATTTCTTTGAACTGTTCTTTTTCTAGGGTGGAATGATGGTACAGCTTAAATCTTTAATGTAACTGGTCATTTCTCTTTGCAGAATTAAAGGGATTGTTTGACAGCACTCATTGGATTGACCAATACTCAGAACAACGGGAAAGTCCAAGGAACTCCAAGTGAAGATCCAAGAAAGAGAATTGTTGATTTACACAAGTTGGGAAGGTCTTTTGGAGCCATTTCTAAACAACTGCAGATTCCAAGATCATCCATTTAACTGACTGTATGTAAGTACAGTTGTTATTAAGATCTGTCACCACGTTTTAAAGGTCTGGAAGAAGACCCAAACTGTAAAGTATCATGACAGGTAAAGGTGAGGCTTTCAAACCTAAGAACACTGTACCAGCTGTCAAGCATGGTGGTGGTAGCATCGGAGGCTGTTTTGCTGCCAGTGGTACTGGTACATTACACAAAATGGTTGGAATAATGAAGGAGGAGGACTAGCTCCAAATTCTTCACTTCAAATCAGCAGCTAGATGGTTCAAACTTGAACACAATTGGGTGTTCCAACATGACAATGATCCCAAACACATCAAAACTGGTTTGAGAACTGATAAAGCAGGCTAACACAGGGCTTCTGGAATGGCCTTCCCAAAGCTCCGACCTCAACCCTGTTGAAAATTTGTGGACTGAGCTTAAAAGCCGAGATTGTGCCAAGAAACCACCCAATTTAAATTAATTCTTCCTCTTTTGCCAAGAAGAGCCATTAGATATGAGCCAGGATTATTCCAGAAGCTTGTTGATGGCTACCAAAAGTGTCTGGTTGACGTCCAACATGCTAAGAGACATTAAGCCACAAATTAATGGGAGTGTATATGTATAAATTCAAAGTTGTGCACACATTTCTTGTTTTTTTAAAGCTTCTAAAGATATAATTATATAATAGACATACGTACGCTATACAATCGTTCCACCATGGAAAAAGAACAGTTCAAAGAAATCATTAAAAGCCCCAAAATACCATGAGATTTGTGCCCATGATGAGTGTGAATAAACATTTTAAAGGTTTTTACAATCTTTGGCCAACCAAAAGTCTGAAAGTAACTCACATTCATGTTCTCTGGGTAGTCTGAATTTCCGCAGTAAAACCCTGAAATAATAAATATTAACAAGTTTGATTTTAGAGATAGTCACGCTCATTTAACCCTTTCCACCCTGGAGTTTCCTGTTAGCAGCCTCTCATCACTATTCCTGTTGGTAAAGCTACCAATTAGAATTTTTAGAAAGGATGCCATAACATAACTGCTGACTCTTTAGAGGCATAAAGGAGTTTTTGGAGAGGATAAAGACTTGTGAAATAGTTCTCCCAAAAATGGGTAAAGAAAAAAATAAACTACTATGGACTATGGACAAATGAATGCATTCAACTGTTACAGTCTGTGTGCCTTCACACAGCTACATGTATTTAAAAAATATATTAAAATGCTCATCAATAGCTATTCCTTCCTTTGTGTCACTGATACCAGCAGATGTGCTTGCAGGGCTCCAGCTCCTTGGTGAACACAGAGCAGGAGCAGGTATGTGGGTCACCCAGGAACACCTGAGCATTGTGACAAAGAGCAGCACGTTAGCAGGAAGGATGTGAGTCATTTCTGGAGTGCTACCAGCACAAACGTTGAATCACCTTGAAGGTTTTGCCCTCCCCCTCGTCTCTGAGCAGAAATCCAGTCGGACCATAGGACCTCAGCAGTAACATGGTGGTGTTAAGGGCGCGGTCCTGGTGGAGAGTCACCACTTCACTTGGTGTGTTCCTCCACGCTGTCTTCCTGAACATCCTGACCTGGCACAGCATGCACATGCTTGGTATTTATTAATCACATTTTGGGCAATTGGAAAAAAGAGCGTGACTCGCAGCTCTTTTGATCTTTAGCCCAGATCCTGCAATTAAAGATGTGCAGTTTAAAAACACATATATACTAAGTAATAAAACTATCCTTCATCCACAAAGTGACTCTGTTTCTCTACAAAATCCTCAAACGAGTACACAAGCTCTTTACTGTCAATGATTTATTTCTATGTGACACTGATGGTTGTGCTGGTATTCAGGATCAGGGTTGGCAGCATAAGTACAAAAGTATGAAGTTTAGGACACTGACATCTACACCTTCTAGAAATACTTTAGGATTAATACGGCTAAATGACAGGAAAGTCTAAGATGTTAACACCCCCCTGTGCTACAAAGACGCCATCTTTTCAGAGAGATAAATCTTTGGCCAGCCACAAGCTGAATTTCATTTAAATAGATCAACTTACTTGGTTTATGTTCTCATTCATGGCACAATTTACAAATATTTTAAGGAAATCTCACGCATTTAAAAGAAAAACAAATCCATCACATTTAGAAAGAAGAAATGGCAAATTTGTGGGGAAACAATGAGAAAATTATGAGCTAAAAATTAAAAAAAAAAAAAAAAAAAAGAAAAAACAATTTTTTTTTTTTTTTAAGGAAAATTTTATGGGAAAAAATGACATTAAAAAACAAAACTAAAAACCCCGTTAAATTGGTTACAAAGAAAATGTTGGTTAGCAAGTTAAAATTTTTCAATTTCTGAGAATAACAAATTTACAAAAATTGAAAATGACAAACTAATGAATAAAACGTAAATTTATGAGTAAAAATGATCTTTTTTTTTTAAAAAGTAAATGATGAGGACAAAATAATAAATTTACAAAAATAAAAAAAATACAAATTTACAAGACAAGAAAAGGTAATTTGGAAATTTGTCAGAAAATAAGTGCAAATTGGAAGACAAACTGATCTAATTACAAGGAGAAAATATGAATTTATGAGAAAGACAAACATGCTCATTTGTGAGTTGGTAGTTTTTATAATAAATTTGATACTTTAATTTAAAAACTCGTTTGTTTGTTTGTTTCCTCAGGATTGGTCCTCCAGCTATTCATTTTTTTCTTTTTCGCCCTCGGCTTCCACATACACATAAACTCTTCGATTGTCACCACTTGTGTGTTTAAAATAAAGTAAAATTCACGTGTATCCAGCCTGCTTTAATTTCCTATTAAACTTAAAAATCACAGGTTAAACTATTTTAGCACAGCTGACGTGACTTCCGTCTCTACGTTCGTTACTCGGTGCTCGCGCTAACTGTTTGTGGTACAATCACAAACAGTCTCTCTGGAGCCAAACTGCTGGATTAAACAACCAGAAACCTTTCTTGTTTATTAACCCGGCCTCCTCTGGAGGACACCTGTTAGAAAGAAGTAACTGTATACCTGTTTTTGTCGGTAAAACCCTAAGTAGCAGCCGGAGCCGCTTCCCTCTCCATGCTAGGTAATGACACGGTTGTCATGGAAACAAGGGGACTCCTGCTGGGCTCCTCCGCTGGAAGGTCCCACTGCTGACCGCTTCCCAGGGGTCCAGAGAAACATTTTGCTCACTGTT
>VUQG01013589.1:1499-12596 GCA_015106755.1 Etia nguti
TTTTTTTGTTTTTTTAAAAAAAAATAATTTTTTTGGGGTTTTTTTTTTTTTTTTTTTTACAAGCTGCTAGTAACAGAGTGCCTAAAGCTACAATTTAAAATTACGTTTTTGCTAAATTGTTTGTCTGCGTCGACACAAGACGGTCTCATCACTTGTGTTAGGTGGTTTTTTTTTTTTTTTTTTTTTTTTTTTTAGTTTATTGGTGCCTTGCTGTCAGCCAGCTACAAAGAAACCGGATCCAGAGAAGCTGTAAAACTTTATGGCCTCTTATCTGAAAACCGTCAAGACGAAAGGAGGCAATCACCATCAAAAAGAAATTTAAAACTATTTAGAAAAAAATGTGTTAAAATGTAATCACAGAAAGAATATTTATTAATTTAAAAAAGCAGATTTTTTTAATCTTATTTTTTGCAGAAAGTGACAAAAAAGACGATTAAACTAAATCACTTGAATAAAAAAAAGACATTTTATTAATCATCAGTGCAAATAAAGTTATTTTCAATACTTGACTGCACAAACATGAGAGCAGCTGGCTTTTATCCTTAATGTTCCCCAGTGTGAAGCTTTCCAAACTAAATTTAATATTAAATAATGAACCTTTAATAATTTCAGTTTAGCTGAGCCAGTTTATGTTCATATAAATCAGTGAGTTTATTAGAATCACATTTTTTTTCTTCCAGAGTAAAAGATTTCAATAACATGTTAACCCAGCATGCTTTTATTTTGGCACTCTGTTTGAAATAATTCATCCTCAGAGCAAAATATTAAACATTTATCTCAGATTTATGCATCAGGTTAGATTTAATGGATAAATCTGAGCACACAGAGTCAGTATAAAAAAAAGAAGAAAAGCTGTAATGCTGTTTGGGCTTTGCTGGAGCTCATTCAGTGGCAGGCAGCTGGTGTGCAGGTATAAAATCTACAAACATCAATGTCCATCAAAGGCACCGTGTATTTCTCAATTTTCTCACTTCAAGGCTCTTTATATAAAAATTATTTTCTCTGTGGAGCAGCTTCAGTGTGAGGTGAGAGCAGCAGGTCTGGACTCGGAGGGGCTTCGTGAGGTCGGCGGTCCCACTGCCCTCACTGCCCTTTACCGTGCTGGGTCGCTCTGTGAGGGAAGCCAGGCCTCCGGAGCAGCGGGACGCACGTGGAGATGACGAGCAGGCTGCGCAGGGCGTCGGGGTCGTGGGACACGTCGTTGGTGCATCGAGGGCCTCCTTTGGAGATGTAGTTTATGGTCGGGATGCAGGGACGGGACCGGGCGTCGGTGTAGAAGCTGCTCCTGCTGTCCAGACTGACGGCCAGAGAGCCGCTGACTGAAAACAGAAGAATGAAGAAGTCTGAGAGACATGACAAAAAAAACAAAAAACAAAAAAAACCACTCTGAATGGTTAATATATTTAAAAAAAATTCTCTGTATAAATGCAATTACCATTTCCACAAGAGCCCACTGTGTTTTCTGATGTTTTAATTATGTGTGTGTGGAAATTATTGCAAATGAAATAATGCCAACAGATTTTTCCTAAACTAATAGCACAGCCTGATTATTTATTTATAAATATGTTAAAAAAAACAAAACAAAAACAAATTAGACACAGTAAATAAATGTTTTAATATTTTCATGGTAATTTTAATGGTAGATGGTAATTTTATGTAGATTTAAACACTTCTCCTGTATTGTAATTTTTTATGCATTTTTTGTGATTAAAAAAAATGTATTTCTAAATTTTCTTCAAGTGATATTCATGTTTCAGAAAACAGAAAACAGCAGGAGGGGAAAATACATTAAATTCAGTTTTATTTATATATCTCCAATGTTACAGTCGTACCAAAGGCTCTTTACACTCAGCAAACAGGAAGCAGGAGCTGGATACTGAGAGAAAAGCCTGCAGGAGCTGGCTGTAAGGCTGAAAATGAACCAGTGTTACCTCTCTGTGGCTGACCTGAGATCTCAGCATGTTTACCTGGCCAGGACGCCTGCTGGGGGCTGACGATTCGGCGTATTTCTCCTGCTCTGCCGTGGCTCTTGGGCTCGCCGTTTGGGCAGCTGCGGTGTACAGTGGGCCGGAGCAAACACTGCTGAGTCATGACGGACCCGAGATGCTGCGAACACAGCGATAAAACGATGCCGTTTAGATTCTGTGCCATAATGATTATTCAGCGCAGCGAATTATCAGTGAGGGTTATGAACTGTTAACCCACTTCATTCATTCTCCTCTGATGATTATTTTTGGCTGTTTATATATTCAAACTGCTGACGAACCGCTGATACCGGATGTGTTTGGATTTCTTCACTTTCAGAGGTAAAAAACATAAAATGTACAAACAGGCTGAGCTTTGCATGCCGGGGCAAAACCTGAGCAAAACCTGAATAACACTAGGTGTTACAAGCAAACATGAAAAGAGTAACAGATTAAATCAACTTGTTGCTCAAAAGAACATTAATTATTTTAAGAGTAAAAATAAAACATTTTCACTGGTTGAGGCTGCTCATAAATGATAATTTGCTGGGTTTTTTTTAATAATATATAATAATAAACTAAAAGGTTTCTTTTTAACATTTTTATACACTGACAAATAAATTAATCTTTAAAATAAAATCAGAAAATCAGCAGTGAAAATAATGGCTGTTGCAGTCCCGATGAGGAATGAGAAGCTACAAAACAATCATGGAAAATGTTCTTTTTCCTTTAATTCTCCATTAAGACTGAGGAAGAAATGCTGATCACCTATTAAAGTTCAAAGTTAAAGAGGCAGGGCAGCTGACATGATTAATTTCTTTAGTTAATGAGCACTGATTTAAAATAAAGAAAGAAGAGCAGTGGATTATTTTGGCTGGAGTGTACCTGCACAGGTACCTCCTGCTGTTTAGTCGTTTGTGAAAAATGCATCAGTGAATCCATCTGAAATTAAAAAAAGGATGATGGTGACTGTCAGTTAATAATACTCACAATAAATGAGAAATATGGTTTCTTTTGCATGAACTGGTGGTCAGGTCTTACCTTCCTGTGCTGCCTCTGATGATTTCTCTGCTGCTGGGAGCAGCAGTCGTTTGCTCCCCCTCCCTCTCTGTGGCCCTGCAGCAGCTGCTGGATCTGGCTCACCACCCCGAGGTCCTGCACTAGTTTCTTTCTCTGGTACGGCACGCTGAGCTGCTCATGGTCGCCTATTAATACCACTTTTTTCTCCTCCTCCCTCTCCTCCACCACCTTCTCCTCCTCCTCCTCCTCCTCATCCAGATGCTCCTGCTCCTCTTCTTGGACGTCTGCAGACTCCGGAGCTGCTGACGGGCCGGACACTGGAGGCTAGGGGGGGAAAAAAAGAATATTTAAATCAAGTCGTTTTTATTGCTTCGATGTATATGCAGGTTTTAAAATATATGAGAATATTGTTGGTTTGCTGTAGTGAAAATAAAATCTCTTTATTTAAAACTGAATAAAATGATCAGGAATATTATTTAGATAATCTAAACTGTACTCTGACTGAAGGACCAGCCAGAGTCAAAGCCATTCATCACGGACTGAAGCTGTGTGTCTCCCTCTTGTGGTTTCATGTGGGTACTGCACCTTCGAACAGAGCCTCACCAATGCTGGGTCGCAGTTAGAAATGGGGGTCAGGGCTGATGGGGCCCTTCGTGGTTTGACTCCTTCCCCTGCAGTCTCCCCTTGCGAGTCTCTCCTCCGACCTCTCCTCTGGTAGTGGTCCTTCTGCTCCTGCTTCAGACGCAGCTCCTGCAGCTGTTGCCTAAAAGAATAAAAGCACAAATTTCAACACCACTTTGATAATAATTTAAATTATTTAAACAAATTAAATCACTTTTTTTAGCTTTATTATGGTACCCTTGTTTTACATGTTTTTTTAAAACGCAGAGGACAAATATTGAGTGTAAAAGAAGAAACTCGGATCCCTCCGCTAGTCCATTAATCTTATTTTGAATAAATAAATAAAAACTTAAATTAACTCCAGTGATCACTTCTGTAGAATCACCAGTTAAATCTGATAAATCTCATCCACATTTACTTATAACTGTATTATTATTAGTTTGTTTTCCTTTTTTTAAAAGCAGAGAACATCTTATTTTGGTTTCCAGTCTTGTATTTTATTTTGAAACAGCTTCATGATGCACTCTGTTGTCTCTACATTTTAGTTTCCTCATCTTCCATTTTTATTTTGGTAAAAAAATAATAATAAAAACACAGGATGTTTCTTTTCGACTTTTAGATTAATTTTTAGGTGGAATCAGCCATTAAAGTCTTGCTTTTTATATATATTCATCGTGCATTTGGTTCCCGTTTATCATGAAATGCAGGAAACTTAACTTAAGACAATCACAGGGGAGGAAGAAAAATCCAACACAAAGCACAGGAGACAAATGATGACTATTAAAATAAAACAGCAAATAACAAAAGAACCAAACCACACACAGAGGTGAAAAACTCACAGGGAGACACAGGAGAGGCTGGAATAGTAACCCAAAATACAAAGAAAGCTGAAGGTGTATCTATCATAGAGAGATAAACATGGGACTGAGCCTATTAATGATAAACAGAAACCAGAAAACTGCACTAAAAAAAACTCCACAGACCATGGCATTGCTGTACAAGAACAACTAAACTGTCATGAAGACAAGTGAAGACTGTTTTAGGAAATATCTGAGAAGTCTGCATGAAAGTGAGCATAAAGCAGAGCAAATTTAAGCGTGTAGGTGGAAACAGGCGGTCGTGGAGATTTCTTCGATTTGACGATCACCGCAGAGAGCAGGATCGAACACGACGACAAAACAATTGCCCTTTGAGAAATCATAGTTGTGCAGAATCACCACCATTTGATCAAACTGTTATCTAAACTGTTGGCTAATCATAGTTAGTAGCAGGAAATGATGTGACACCCAGTTTTTCATGGCAGACACACAGGCCTTTTAATTTAATAATGTGAGAATTACAGGCACATGCAGCGGAGTGTCATCAGCGTCTTAAAGGGAAATTTATTCCATGACTGCACATAATTTGGTGGCAGGATTACGCACTATTAAATTCTGTTTTATTAGGACAGGTTTAATCCTTCAATTTGTTCAATGATTCCGTAATGTTTGCACATATTAAATCACCCCGAGGCATGTCTGCATGTACAGCTGAGTGTGATCACACTACCGGCAAAGAAGCGACTGGCTACGTATCATTTTCAGGAGCGACGGGAGCAACAAATCAAAACCGAGATGGCCTCAACTTTTTTCTGCATCAGCCTTTCATGGACTCATCTGTGCGGGAGGTAAGAGACAGACCCAAACGCTCCTGAGACAGAGATGTGAGCTAAGGAAGGACGTGCTGAGGACAAAAATACAGAATACACACTAATGTAGAGCAGGGGCGAGGGATTCACAAGGGGGTCGCCAGGGGGAACACATGGAATAAGGGGGACATGGCAAAGAACTGAGTAAAACTGAGGACTTACAGACAAACACACATGAGGTAATTAAGGAGAGAGGAAACAGCTGGGGTAAACAAGACACATGTGAACAGAATCTAACTAATGTGACAAAGGGAAGCAAAACTACACACAAAGCACGTAAGGCAAGGGACTAGAAAAATAAAACAGGAAACCTAACACTGAGACAAACACACAAAAAGATAAACACGAAGACACAGCTAACTTCACAAAGCAGACGCAAAAGGAGAAAAAACACAGAGGAGAGACTGAGGGAACAAGAAGGAAACTTATACACCTAAAGTAATCTATAACTAAACAAAAAACACAAATAATACAATAGGAAACCAAAACAACATTAATAGAAACTAGGACCAAAAAAAAAATCACTTCTGAAAACCGAGAACACAAAATGAAATTACACTCAAAACCACTGGTCCATGACCCAGGGATCTTGACACACCCAATTGTATTAATGGCCTCAGAAAAAACTTTGAGCACTTTGTCAGTCATAGTCTGAACATAAGATTACTTTCTCTAGCTGTCTTTCAATTTTGGTGCCATGACAACCTGTAGATGATTGGATTTAGAACAAGGTCATGATTTGAGGATCACAACCACTTCAACTGGCTTCCAAAGATCCTGGAGGAATATTTTAAGACCTATGTGCAACACCTACCAAGAAAACTGAAAACAATAATCACATTTTTCTTTTACTAGTCGTCCCCGTACTGTACCGTATCTGCAGTTTTGTCTGTGCTTAATTATTAGTGATACTACTTATGTGCATATTTTTTCATCCACCTATGACAGTCTGCTGTTTTTATTTTTTTAAATCACAGATGTCTTGTGAGTATTCTTTAGTTCTGCTTACATTTAAATACAGGACTTTCTAACAATAGCTGTATCTCATTATTCACACTGAACTCTGAAAAACTGGGTTTAATTACTTTGCTGCAAACAAACAGAGAAAGCTACAAAAATATATGAAGCTACATTCTTAAAAGGTTATATTTATGTATATGCAGCCACATTTTTCTTAAAAAGGTCACCAGAGAACCACTTGGGGGCACATTTTACGATTTTAAGATTTTCATTTGATTATTTAAAAAATATTTAAATTAAATGCAATCATAGTGAAACAATTGCTATGCATTTTTTTCAGGCAATGTTCCAATAAAAATATTTAAAATGTCGTCTATTCCTTTTCCTTCATTGGAAAATCACAATTTATCTTTAATTTAGATTTTAGTAAGTAAGCATGCTGCATATTTGAATATTTGTCCAGTGTTTTATTACCGATCAGCAAACCGATTAGCAAAAATATTTCATTTTTGTATTTAATGTAAGTGTTTTTATGTATCAATCAAGCAATATGTAAAATTACTTCTTGAAATTTAAATTTAAAAAAAATAAATTCCCAGAGCTCATAAAATCTACCAGCAAACAATTCAAAATCACAAAATATTAAACTTATTATGATTCTGTTTTGTATGATCCTCACATTACAAAAACTTGATCCAGATTCTTTTAGCATTTTTTATGTAAATTATTAATAAAAATGTATCAGTTGTAAGTAGGAAATATCTTGCTACAATGACTGTAGCCTATGTATGCATATACATCTGTATGTAACCTAATACCTCATTACTGAGCGAGCCAATCTGAACAAAACTTTGCACAGACATCATCACACAAACAGCGATTAAAAAGATTTATGATAAATCCCAATTATTTATATTTTTCTGTTTATCGTGTTTATTTTATCATCCCCTGTGAATGTGATGTTATGTTCTCTGTTTGCATTTGTTTCACAGTCACTTAAAACATACGTTGCCCGTTAGCAATTTAACGGTCACCAAAATTTGCATCCGCTACAGAATTTGGTTTAACTCACTGTTAAATACTGAATTAAGAACCTGAAAAAGCGCTGCAGGGCTGGTTAGTATTAAAAATGACCAAAACAGGAGGAATAGTTTATGAATAGCTTTAATTATGCTTTCTTGTTAATCAGCTAACTTTTTCTACTATTTGTCACAAGATGAGAAATTATTACCTTGCACAGGTTAAGCTAGAAATTCAAGCTTTTTGCAATCTTTGTGGTCTTTTTATGATTAATATTATTTTATTTTATATATTCTTCTTACTGCACTATACCTTTAAATAACAGCAGAGATGTTATTTTAGTTCTCCTGTATAAATGTTAGAAGTGCTGTATGAATTATAATTATTATTATTACCCAAGTGTCTGTATTTATTTGGAAACGGGGCAGATTAATTCAATTCTCCCTCCACTGTAGCGCTCCATCTGCTTTCTTTTTTATTTTACTTATTTCTTTGTGTCTGCATGGACGGCTTCAGAAAACAGTCTGTGCGTAACTCGCAGTGCCTACTCTTTGGTGAACTGTACTGAGCGTATTGAGAGCGTGCTGCAGGTACCTGGCACACTCCTCTCTGGCCTTCGATGCCGCCGTCTCGTGGAAGAGCGAGCTGCTGTGTTTAAAGTACTTGTCGTATTTCTCCCCTCCCTCTCTGGGATAAATCCTCTTGAAGCCTCCCAGGTGTTTGGCCTCGTACCTCTCCATCTGTTTCACCGTGGCTGCCTGGCACTGACGCAGCTCCTCTGACCTGCCGATAAAATACACACACACGGAAACACTAACCTTCACTACAGATGTGTTTGTGTGTGACCTTGGGAAAACTTCACACCATTTCTGTTCACCGTACCTGGCCTCTCGTGAGCGGTGCTGTTGCAGCCTTTCCTTCACCTTGCGTCTCTCCTCTTTAGTAATCTTACGACGATCGCAGGCGCTCAGGTTGATGAGAACCAGAGTGTCGTACAGCAAAGCATCCTTCACCTCGCGGTCCAGCTGGGAGTCAGTGGTAAAACTTGGGGAGTGATTCACCTGGACATAAATATATCCAGAAACACACACACACATGCACACACATATATAAATTAGATAGATAGGTAGATAGACAGACAGACAGACAGACAGACAGGTCTGAACAAATTTGGTTGAATTCAAACTAACTTAATCGATTCACCAGTTTATGTTTACCCAACTTTTTTGTTAATTCAAGATCCAAAAGATCTATAAAGGGCACAATGCAAATGTCTACATCACACCCAGTTGTTGTTTTAAAAATACAAACATACACCTCCCTGTTTTTTTAATTACAGAATTTGACTGTTATATTTGGTTGGGATCAGATGTGTTTGTGTCATTTATATGTGTCCCAGCATTCATCTGCATTCATCTGGCTCTTATCTTGGTAAAGAACTACCTTCAGAAAACCAAAGGGAACGTTATAGACTGGCCTGGAAAAAGCCTTGAATCACATTGAAAATCTGTGAAGTGAACTAAAGACCAAGGTCCGTTCCCAGAAAACGAAAAATCTCAAGAAGCTTGGGAGAGTGACCAATGAAGAAAGGGCTGGGATTGTTTAGGAGATGGATGTGAGACTTGAAAACTACAACAAACAGCTGCGGGCTGCTATCCATCCAAAAGGACACACGCTGACTATTAGCATTAGGGTTTAATAATGCAAAGTAAAACTATGTAAGCATCCAAAATAAAATAAGGATGTTTAAACGTTCCTGTGCTGTTTAACATTGGGAAATATTTAAAAGAAAATTATATTTTTATTGGGGACTAATAATTCGCTCCCTATCTGTAGATGACAGAAAATAGGGAAAAGCATATTTGAGCTCCACTTGAAATTGTCATATAAAATCTTTGCAAGAGAATTGGTCATAACTGGGACATAATCTTAATAAAATTAATAGGTAATAACAATAAATAAAGGCTATTTAGTCAAAAGACAGACTTTTTAAAAAAATATATGAGTAGTAAAAAAAACCCAAAAGCCTCCCAATAGACTTGAGAGACTGTCCTGATTTGCGGATTAAAACATGTCCATGAATCAGGATTCCAAAGACCCAAAGACAACAAATTAATGGTATATTTGGTACAACACATGCAGAATATTTCCATTAGGTTGACATTTTAGTTAATGGAATAAAGCTTCAGTAAAGACCTGAAGATAGCTGACAGAGAATATAGACCATAATATTTTTCTAACCTTCCAGTCAAGAATCATACAGCAGGCTTTCCAGAACACGAGAAAGTGAGGCTGAATGACTAATAATCACATTTATGTTTGTTTTACAGTATAGTGTAACTGGTCTGTCACCTCCAGCACCCAGGGTTTGAGCCGGTGATCCAACAGCACGTCGAAGCCTAGGATCTCAAAGCATGCGCTGCCAGTGGTGTGGCTGGGGAAACACGTTTGGTAGTTATGCTTGAGTATGGGATGGGCCGAGATCAGAGTCTTTATGATCACGTCCTCAATGTCGCTCCAAATCTTCTCTGTGCTGTAGTTCATGGACTCCAGGAGCTTGTTCAGAGCGGACAGCTTTCTGAACGGAACAACAATAAACATGCAGTCTTTAAAGAGTGTTAGCGATGTGCCACATCATGCACCAACTTCAGTGTGAGCAGTATTCACCGTTTGCTCCCAGAATCCTCGTCACGGACAAAGTTCTCACTGTGCTTGTTGATGGAGTAGTTGGTGAGATGCATGCACACATCATCCTAACGTTAGAGAGACTAGTTACAATTTATTTAAGTAATTAATCTAAATAATGAATAATGAATTAAATAATGAATAAAATCACAATCAAATAAAACATGATACAAAATATAAAAAACAACAAAAAAAAAAAAACAGATACACTGACCATTTTAACTATCCTGCCAAATTCCTATCACTAACTTGGGGCTTTTATTCTGAAAATCCTCCATAGATTTACTTCCAGAGAAGCATGCAGAGTTAATTGGACCTAAATAAGTGTGTCTCTATAAGTCAGCCCTGACACCGGTCAGTCTGTCTTTAACAGTCCTTACCACATTGCTGAGCGCTGGTTCGCTGTACTTTGTGGTGCAGAAGCGAGCCAGCCCTTCCTTGAACATGAAAATGCTGAACGGGTCACATGACGTCACCAGCACGTAGACACGCAGGTCAAACTTGTACCCATCAATGATGAAAGGCTGAAGAGGTCATAAAAAACAGAAAAAAGCATCATACACTGTGCGTTTGTTTCAGGTGTTTTATGTGCTGCACGCATTTGCTCACTCTGGAGATGTAAACCTGGCAGATCATATGTTCTCCAGGTTTGATGTCTTTACTGGATTTGGTGATGAAGATGCCTTTGCCTTGACAACCGGTGTCAGGCTTACAGATATACGTCTTGTGTTTTTTGGCCCTGGTGTAAGCATGAAAGTCGCTGTAACTGCAGTGAGATAGAGAGGATGAACACAGATGAGTGAACCTATTATCTTTTAAATGCCTAAATATTAACAACATTGTTTTAGGGGAAAAAAAACCCCTCACAGATCTAAAGTTACACACTGGATGAGAAAGAATGATATTAATACCGAAGGATACATAAGAGGTGTTTGAGGTGTTTGGGGAACCTTTTTAAAATACGTGGAAGATTTGGAGCCAGAATAATCACTCCTGTTTCTGTTTCTGTTTTTGTTTGTTTTGTTTTGTTGAATTTGTGCACTAGAGGGTTTTTTTTTTTTTTTTTTTTTTTTTTTTTTTTTTTTTTTATTTTTTTTTTAAAATTTGTTTTTTTTTTTTTTTTTTTATAAAAAAACCCCC
>VUQG01013589.1:27035-44009 GCA_015106755.1 Etia nguti
AATTATAATCATTCATATCTGACATCTACAAAGAGCTTGAAAGGGTTTTCTGGGTTTCCCCCAGGCATGAGTTTTTAAAATATTTTTTTCAGCTCTTACGTGACATCTCCGAAAAAAAGTCCCTTCTGCGTCACTGTGAGGTTCGTGTAACGTTTATGTGCTGGCAAAACAAATATCCGACGAGCACGTGAAGGCAGCACTCAGCTGGTAGTTCCCAGAGCAGCAGACGTCGGAGCACGGTACTGACAACTGACAGCAAATATGTGAGTTTCATGTGTTTACCCGAACATTTGACTGTGATTTTAGGTTTATTAGAAGAGTTTCTATTGTAGTTTTTATCTTGTATGCGTGCAAGATGTCGGTTAAGTCCAGGGTGCGGTCTTTTAGGCGGTTTTACTTTCGATTTCTTAATTTTGTTATGATCTATCTTGAGTTTACGGCCTTCAAAAGTTTATAAAACACATTTAAGGTCATCGGCTGGCGAGGGGGATGTCTTAAAAATAGCGTTTAAGTCTTTTCAGTTGTCGGAAAGTTGATTTTCAGATCGCTTTTGGAGCTTAAACAGTCAAAGAATAGAACAATGGTAAGTGCGCAAAAGCAAATAAGCAACAACATCAGGAAGGAGGAGGCCTGTAACACCGGTGCTGCTTTCTGTCCTGACACCGACAGCTTGCTGCACCTGTTCTCATCTGTCAGGGTCCTAAAATGTTTCATCATCGGCCTTTATATGCTTTCTGGCAGACCGCATCTCAGCATGGAGAGCAACACTGCTACAGAGGTAGCAGACCACTCGGCGCGCACCTTCTCCCAGGTGGTGTTCATCGACATCCCTCAGTCATACCCACCGTCCACCCACGTCACCTGCAGCTACACCCTCACTGCGGCCTTCCAGCCCAACCCCAGGGACTGGGTGGGCATCTTTAAGGTGGGCTGGATCAATTAAATCCTCAACTTGTTATAAATGTTAAATCAAAGAATGCCCTTCTTAAGCTTTTCTACCCTTTTCCAGGTGGGGTGGACCACAACAAAGGATTATCATACCTTTGTGTGGGTGGAGCCATGTCTGGATTTAGTTGGGGAACAGACAGTGACGAGGCAAGCTTTCTTCAAGGGTAAGAAATGCTTTCACTTCTGTTGCCAGGTGAATGTGTTTGGCTGTTTGTAGTGTACACCCTAGTTGTGTCTTAAATGCAAACAGTTTAGGATTAAATCTGTTTTTTCTGAGCTCCCATGACAATGATCTGCACAGACAGATATGATTATATCCAGGTTTCATATTTTTCTTTTTGTTTTTTTTTGTCCAGTTAAAATGGCAGAGGCTTAGAGTTCAAACAATCCATCGCCAGTTTTTCAGCTTTACGATAAAGTATCCACACATATTTTAGGCCTCAAAGAGGTGAAAGTACCCAATGTTTTGCACACAAGAAAGTCAATATGTTGTTATATAACCAAAATCTAAGCTTTGAGAGAGCCTCATTTTCATAATAATGAAGCTTTTCTTGATATTTGATTTGTTAACTAGTAAATCAGAAACTATTTTTAGCCAATTTTACAAGAACATGTAATAACAAATCTGTCATTCTGGCACCTTCAGGGTTTTTTGTGTGTTCAGTTTATTTGGGGAGTTTAACATTGAATATGGATCTTTTTACATTTTTTAACATTTTATTCATTGAGAAACAAAATAATAAACGTTTCAAAGAGTAGTGAAAGTTTTTGATTCATCATGACATCAGGATCTCGCTCTTCGTTTCCTTCAGATTACTACCTGCCTAAAGATGAGATAGAGTTCTACCAGTTCTGCTACGTCGACAGCACCGGTCAGGTGCGAGGAGCCAGCACTCCTTTCTGTTTCAGAAGCCCAGCGGAGCAAAGCCTGGAGAGCAGCCCGGAAGACGACCTCCTGGTTATCACAACGCAGGTAAGTGACTTAAACCGGAGATAAAGGAAGTGGCTGAGTCTCGTTTCTGTTCTGTGTGACTGTTGAGGTACTTGTGACTTAAGCTAAAAGTCAGGCTAATTAGGATGCAGACCTGACTGTTTAAATATGAAGAAGATAACATTTTATTGATGCAGTTATTGATTCTGCTTCTGTGCTAGGTTATTTATTGATTCCTGGTCAGTTTTCTGTGTTTTTTTTGGGGGGGGGGGGTTTATCCTGCAACAGGGCAATCTTTTTGCATTAGTCCAAACACAGACTAGAAAAAAGGTCTTCCACGTGACTATGGTGACAAAAACCCTGCTGGCATTTCTGTCACTGCAGAAAAAAACATGCAGGCATCAATGAAAGGAAACAATAAGCTCAGAGGTGTATGGTCCTGAGGGACTGGACCGCAGCTCTGCATTTATTTGCAGTTAAAATAACCTCCATTTTAGGATTTAAGAAAACTTTGCTGACTGTCAACTATTGTCAAATATTTAAATAGAAGCGTTTCTGTAAAAGTCATTGTAATTTTCTAATTTTAAATTCGTAATTTTTATGGAGTGATGTAAACGTACATACTGATTTTGGTAACATAAAATGCCCAATTTCCTTGGTTAATGAGGTGGGTTGTGAGAACATTTAAAAGTCTGACTAATGTAGGCAGGAGCAAGGTTTTAAAAGTAATTGTTAAAAGTTAAAAATCAGTTTTATATCTAACAGGTAGCCAGGGTAATGTAGTGAGGAGTGATGTGATGTTGAACGAGCTGGAGACGGGAGATAGGCTTCGAGACTCCGATTAGAGGAAATTACAGCAGATGACGACAAGGAAGAAGATGCATAACTTTTGCAATATTTTTCACTTGGTGAAAGCATGGCAGCGTCACCTTGGTGATATGTATGTCAAAGCAAAGCTCCGAGTCACAGGTCGCACCCAGATGGTGGGTGGAGCTTGATGTTGAAGGACTGGTTTTTGACGTTAATTTCCAAGCTGCAGGTCAGGTATGTAAAGCCGAATAAAAGGATAATGTGTTTGCCACAAACCCAGCCTCAGAGGTTCACAAGTGTCAGTCCAAAGCCCAGATAAATGGGAGGGTTCAACCAATGTAAAATCTTTGTGAATCCATCCGCTGTGGGAAATAAGAAAGCTGAAAGTATCTATATTTGGAGTAACTAAGCTGTAGGAAGTTATCTGACACTTCGCAGACACCCAGACGTGCAGTATGAACGCTTGAGAAGTTTTTAGACCAGTTCTGTGGCATTTCCTGCTGCAGTAGGTGCTTTGTTATGATGATGCATACACGGACTCAAAGTGAAAACAGTACAAGCTTTGCTGTCTCAGCTGGTAAAAACAAGTTACAAATTCTAATAACAAAGCAATTTAAAAAGACTGTGAAATAAACTATAAAAATCTTTTACTTACTTAAATCTGGGGCCAGTTGCAGGTCTGACCTAGTACATCTAGACCTGTCATGTTCTTGGGGTCTTGTATTGTATTTGTTGGTTTGTGATCTCATTTACATGTTCATATTTTTATGTGTACACATTTTCCTGCTGTTTGAAGGGTTTCCTTGACTTTGTCCACCTCTGTTTTGTCTCTGTATCCCCCGTCTTCGTTCCACTTCTTGTTTTATTTTGATGATTGCTTTACCTTATTGTTCTCCTGTGAATTGACTTGTCTTTTCCCCCAATTCCTTGATGTTTTTTTTTTCTACCCCAAGTCTCATCCTTGCCTGTCTGAATTCTTGCCTGCGTGAGTGTCTTCCCCACCTTAATTATCTCCACCTGCACCCCTTTCAGCCCTGTGTACATTCAGTCTTTGTACTTTGTCAGATTATCTGTGCTTCATGTCTTCTTCGTGCTTCTCTTCTGTAATATTTTATTCCACCTTTTTTAGTGTCCATGGAGGGTTAGGTCTTTAGTTCTTAGTTTTGCGGCTCCACTGAGTGTGATAGATCTCATCCACTGTTCGCAGTCAGGTGTCAGTGAGCGTCTGGGCTATTGAAGAGCTTCTGAAGACCTGTGTTTTAGCCAAAAACAAACGTATCTGTGATCCCTGAGAGGTCTTTGCTCACCATTATACTGCTTCTAATACTTCAGAGGGGTTAAATGCAGTGCTTACTTCTGACTTTTGTCTCTCCAACAACACGTGAAAGCAGATCTCAGTGTCTGAAAAGTAAACAGAGCTTTTTATTGACATTTATGTTTGTTTTTTTTCCTTTTTCCAGGACCAAGTCGAGCAGAGTTTACGCGAGAAAGCTGAAATGCAGAAAGAGCTGGATCAGATAAGAGCTGAAAATGAAACCTTAAAGAGTGCTCTGCTGAGGGAGCAGCAGCAAGCTGCCAGCTTAAAGGTCCGCTTATCTCATTTTCCAAACCGCCATTTGTCTTGTGCAACAGAGAAAATAGTTAAGTGGAAGCTGAACTTTGGTAAGCTGACTCGGTGTTATTAATTCTCACACAGGGGCAGAATGAGCAAAAAGAGAAAGAAAAAGCAGAACTGGCCAATGCACTGGATCAAACCAAGCAACAGACTGAAAACCTCAGAAGCTCTTTGCAGCAGCAGCTGAAGGAAAATGACCACTTGAAGGTTTGCCCTCGCTTCACATTTTACATCTAAACTCAGCACTTTTACACACATTGGTGTAAAAACGTCTGTTTGACATTAGGAGGAGATGGTGATCCAGATGACAAAGCAGATGGAGATACAGCAGGGCAGCATTACTGAGAAGAGGGAGCGGAGTTCATCGAGAACGAGCGAGGTAACATGGATTTTTGTCTCACTGTTAGACGGTCTAAAGTAAGTGAGCTTTGAACACCACCAATGTTTAGAGCACATATAGCCCAGAACCAATCCACTGTCCAGCTCCCAAAGTGCTGAAAGGAAAATCGCATTATGCTGGATTTGAGGTGATAAGCTGTAATGTTTTATGTTGTTTATGTTGCACTTTTAATATGTTTTGAGTTGTAAAGGAGATTTGATCTAGTCATAGTTTTGTAAAAATGTTGTTTTTATTTTTATTTTCTTTTTTATTATTATTATTATTTTTATTATTATTTTCAGTCTCACTTTCACGTGTCAAGTGAAACCTTCATCTATGCCCCCTGGTCTGAATCTTACAGTAATGTCTTCCTTGTTTTTCAAGGAGAAATACGATCGAGCTGTGCAGAAAATCAACCAGCTGAAAGACGAGCGTGAAAAGCTGAATCAGACGATTGAGACCCAGAGTGAGGAGATCTCCGGGTGAGTCATTTTCTACTTCAAACCAAAACTTTTAGAACTCGTTGTTTTCTCTGCTTACTGACGCTCGAATCTGTGCGTTTTAGGCTGAATGCAAAAGTCAGAGAAAGCGAACGTGAGCTGTTTAAAGCAAAGGACAGCATCCAGCTTATCGAGGTAAATCTTTAGTTAACTTTATATACTGCTGTGATAATTTTAAATTGGCTGGCCTGAGAGGTCATCCATTCAGGTGTCATTTATTTGGAACCAGAAAAATACTTATATATATATATATACATATATATATATATATATATATATATATATATATATATATATATATATATATATATATTTTACTATATGCTGGCAGGTGGACCTTCAGAGCAGCAGGAAAGAGAAGGAGAGGCTCGCTGCAGAGCTGCAAAGACTGCAGAGCCTCACCAACAACGTGGACAAAATGCAGAGAGAGAACCAGGACTTACAGAGGAGGCTTTCAGTGCAGGAGACTCAGCAGAACCCTTCAGATGACCTAAAGGTGCGAACAGGTTAAAAAAAAAAAGGGGGATCGTAACCTCCTAAAAAAAAATATATATATATATATATCTAATTTCATGGCTTAACAATGCGTCCCCTCCTTAGTTTCAGTGTCAGACTCTTACTAGACAGCTACAGGAGACTCAGGCCAAGCTGGCGGCTGAAAAGGAGGAGACCAGAAACACCAAGAGACGTAATGAATATTTGCAGACGGAGATGCAACAAATCCGGGATCAGCTGGAGAACTTGTGCAAATCATTAGATGTCGAAAAACGGAAAAGCAACAAATTTGAGGTGAATCGATGTGAAATTTTAGGCTTTTAAGATTAACTTCTTATCTGTTTTTTTTTGGGGGGGGGGGTTCCTGCTCAAGCTTCAGAACGAGCAAGAAAAATCAGCTCATAAAGTCATTAAAATAAATATAAATAAATAAAAAAAGAAGAAATGCTGAGAAAATTAAATTAAATGATGGTATATTTATCATGTGCATTTTGAACTGTGAGCTGCTGTCCAGAGTGCAGGAAATTAAGTGCCTAAACTCATGATATAATATAAAGGTACAGACTAATAAAAATTCAGCTTTTTTAAAATTATTTTTTAAATATTTAGCTAATATGATACTTTGTGAGAAATGTGCAAATATCAAAACCCAAGAGCCCCTGAACTCAACTCCATATGACACACTTGGATTGGATCTCATTAGTTCTCAGCGGGTTCGACACAGGCTGGAAATTTTTAAGACTTAAGGTGTTTTATTTCTGCAGTTTATTATCATTTTGGAATTTTTTGGCCTGCAGTTTGTCTGTTGGATGTTTCTGAAAGTTGAACTTGTTTTTCTTTGATGATTTTTTTCAGTTGCAAATCCGTGAAGTTAATGAAGTGTTGGCAGATAAGAACATTGCCATAGAGGAAAAGGAGTCGGTTATAGATCGTAAAGACAATCAGATCAGACTTCTGACACAAGAGAAGGAGGAGCTTGCTCGAGAAAACCAGGTACACACAATAACGCCGGCTCTACACAGCAGATGTTCAGACTCGGAGTCACTTTTAAAAAAATGTTGACACCTCAACTGTGTTTATTTTGCCAGAGTCTCAAAGAAAACCTTCAGGAGCTGCGCAGAGTTTACACAGAGCCCCCTACAACTCCTGCAGAACCTTTCTACTTGCAGCCAGACGACAACGCACCACCTGCTGACCCTTTAACCCACGTTTATGAAACCATAGGTGGGAAATGGTCTCACACATGCACTCTATAAAATCTACCAAATCTGAAGAAAATACTGACTTATGTGTATTTAGTTATTTACACAAACATTTACCTTGACGTTACAGCCCCTCCAAGTACTGAGGGGCGACTTGGGAGTGTGGTTCTTCCCGTTAACTGTCGAGCATTTCCAAGCCCTCAAAACTTCATGTGTACAGGACATACCCGCATGAAATCATGAAGCTCTGTTAAGAACTGCGACCAAAACAATCTTGCAAAACTGCACTTATTTCATGCCTGTAACGTGCTAGAATCTTCTGAAAATTCACTCATTTAAAGATTCGTATCACTGTGTAGGTGAAAAATTCTCCTTTTATGGTGCTAACTGCTTTGCTTCTGTCTCATTGCAGGACCAGAGGATGAGGTGAGTCAAATACTTTGAAGTTTTTATATTTAGCTTCTAGCTTCACACCTGCAGTGGTTTTAGTTTAGGATTTATTTATTTCTGATAACCTTGGTGCAGATATCTTAACTAAAGCTGCCACAGAGTGACTCCCGTGGCATCTCTCCCCTCCAAAACACATTAATGAGAAAAGCGCCCCTCCCTCGAGTGACTCGGCTGTTTAGGGTTTATTTTTGAAGCGGATTTAAAACTTAATCCACTCGCTATTCCATTGCGACCCCTGATGTGCTGCCATCTCCATTTCAGTCGCTGGTGTGTCGTCACTGCCACGAGAGCTTCCCCGGCATCACCCAGGACGAACTGGATCAGCATGAGCAGTGTCACCGTGTGTGCCCCTTCTGCACGATGCTCTGCGACAGCATGGACCAGGCCACGTTTGAAGATCACGTCTACAGCCATTAGGAGAGAGAGCGGCAGCAGCGTGGTTTGAATACGTCTTAAGAGATGGGTGGTTATAAATTTAAAAGCAACTTCTTGGCTTCAACATGTTGGCCTGCAGACACTGGAAACCTACCTGTGTTACATAATCCTTCATAGCCCGTGTTATTGCATTTAGATATAAAAACTTAAAAGTAGACAGCACAAACCTCTCTGCTTACATTTTGGCACATGCACACACAGATATTTGGCTCTGCTGTTGGTATTAACACACGGAGGTGTCAAACAAGTCAGTCGACTGACGCCTCATTAAAACCTACTTAGAACATGCAAACTTCTGAATGCACGCTGAAAAATTCTCTCTCTCTCACACACACACACACACTACAAAGACACACCGGTGGTGGTTTCACATGAATTTAAAGGCTGGTTAGTGAATAAATCCTAAACCTTATATGGGAGATATTTAGGCACATAAACACTGATGTTGAAGCCCTGCCACATGCAAAACATGTAATGTTTCCCACCACAAATTTGAGTCAACTTCTCCCACTTTTCTTAAGTTTCTCCACAGGAATTGGTTTGGCAAGGAAATTGGAAATGTGTGGAAATGCAAGTTTCTTAATATTATAGGCTTTAACTGTATCGTAACTGTCCTCTAATAATCACTAAACTGTGATGCTTCAGTGCTGCAGAAGCCCCGAGGCAGATACGCCGTCTCATTGGTGGTTACCCTAACCTTGTGCTATCAGAGTATGTCGTTTTTGTTTTCCTAAGTTTCTGAAATCAGGAAAGAATATCAGTCATGTATAACGGAAGAAGTATAGTTATGATAGATACTTCAGTCATATTTGCTGAAGAGATGATAGATAAAAACCTGAAAAAAGAACCTTAATTTGCCTGGCCTGAATGTAATCAGGGGAGGATTTTTAAAAAACAAAACCTGTATCCGTTTTTTGCTCGTTTTTCTTCTTTAGATGTGATAAAAAGGATGTGATAAAATCTAAAAAATGACCCCACTAGCAGTCTAAGATCCCATTTTTGCAAAATCTTAGTAGTCTTTAGTTTAAAACTGACTTGGCCCTGAAAGTTTTACTTTTGAGTATAGCCATCAGTAAAATGTCTGTAATATTATTAAATGATCTTTGGAGTTGATGAATACAGCATTTTAGGTTCAAAAGATTTAATACTGAAACTTAATGAAATATTAAATATATTAGCCAGAGTTATTAATTTGTCTTTCCACTTATCTGTAAGAGGAAATTATGATCAGTTATAACCAGGTCATTTATTTAACCAGGTTTCTGATGATTTGAACATGTATGCTGATTGGTAACAAGTTTATTTGTGTCAAAAGTCATATCAAGTAATTAAATGTAAGTGCATTTTATTGCAGAATAATAAAAAAAATGTGCAACAAAACAGAGAAAGATCTCGTTTATACATTTGGAAGTACTTTCTTCTAATCACCCAAAAACCTTGATATTATAAGCTGAATTCTTCTGCCGCGTGCTGGACGTAAAGCTCCTTTCACTGACTCTGTGGTAATATCAGTGCATTCTTTGGAAAGTTTCCCCTCCACATGTCCAAAAAATGATCTCAGAGGGAGTCCATGCTGCATGCTGACTCCAGAGACCCGGCCAAGTCCATCACATGAGCCACCTTCTTCCCACAGGGCACATTTTGTTTACCAACAAGCCTCGAGCTTCTGGTCCAGGGCCACCCACAGCTCTTTAAGGTGTCATCTGATTGGCCTCTTCTGGTGTGACGTCACGGGAAGTCAGCTCGGAGAAGAGCGCTGGCAGCCAGTACTGTGCCTCTCCAGCTGCCTGAGAGTCCAGCCAAGCCAGGCCTTCCTTCAGCAGGTGATCCTGGAAAAAGGACAGACAGAGGAGAGTGAAACAGTTATTTTAGGCCCCAAATAAAAGAAACATCTAGAACTGAGGTCTAAAGAGATGTTGGTGCAAATGAAAACTACAGCAGATCAGTTTTGAGGGCTGTGCCCTGTTCTTCACAGACATCAGCCTTGATATATAATCTCCATCCTGGCTGCTTTCACACAGTTAAAGTGAGCTGATGTGTACTTACCAGCACGTGACACGCTCGCTCCTTCTCCCATTTTAGACTGTCCTTGATCTCACTCACTGTGACGTATCCCTTTTTCTGCAAAACAAAAAGAAGACAGACATCATAACGCTTCAATAGAATGTGGCAATAAAAAAAATGTAGCAAAAAAAACGAAAGTTACACAACCAAAATGTAATAAAGACCTCAGGATCTGAGGATAAAAATACAAGAAATCCTTAGGTTGGTGTAAAAACAAGCACTTGATTATTTTTCAAGGCTGCTGATTGCTTTGTGCTGAACTCTGGCTTCGTCTTACCTCAGCCAGCTGAAGAACCACAGTGTGGTCCATGTTGAGCTCAGCCGGGACAGACTGGACCAAGTAAGAACCACCAACAGGAATCATCCCAAACCCATTCCCCATCACCTTCAGTTTTTTTATGGCTCTCACCAAGTCGTCCCTGGGAAGTACATATTCAGCCACGTGAATTAAACTTAATGTCCTGGCATTAAATAATCCAAATAATAAGCACTTTTAAGGCATTTTATGTAAATCAATAGCATATGTTTCTATACTACACAACACATTTGGTTGGTTACACTTACTGGCTCACGTCCTGAGCGTATTTACCGCGTCCTTTCAGTACTCTCTGATGGAGCTCATCCAGAGTGATCAGCCCTGAAAGAAAACACACACATTGAAATCACTAAATAAAGTCCCAAAGTCGGACATGGTTATAATTACCGGATTAAGTTCATGATTTGATTTTCTGCAATTCACTGTTACCTCTGATGTCTAAGATAATAATGCCAGCAGCCTGCTGCAGGTAAATAAAGATGCAGGTTACTGTTGAATAGGAAAGGTCCTAACTGAGTGACCCAGAAGTATCAGCAGCTGTAATAAGAATCCTAAATACTAAGAAAAGGTGCTTCCGTGTTTCTTATTTACCGCATTTAGCAGAGGATACACTGAACTAGCCTTTATGAAAACAGGCCCAACATTATTAAGGAGTCTTATGTAAGTGCAGTCTAATTCTCTCAGTCCTTAAAAGTTCTCCTTCAGACATTTCCTTGACCTCATGATGTTTTCTACTGAGGTTGAGGAAAACAGACTTTTTTGGGACTATTCACAGCCACTTTGCATACAAACCTCCATTTCTATGTTTCAGGGCAAGGCACACTTCAATGATCTGCACACCAAGCTCATAGTAGAAGTCACCGACTCCGAGCATCTCAGACCAAAACCCTTTACCAGCTGTGGAAAACAAAAAATAAGAAGAGCACAGAAAAGGTTTACATCACTTGGATAAGCAGAAGAAAACAGACGTGAAACAGCCTGAAAATTCTCTATGGCCCCCCAAACTTTAACTCCAGCTGTGATCATTTCCTTCTTTGCAATCAGTTTACTTGTCGAAGTTAATTTGTCACTAACAGCTTTATTTTTACAACCAGCCAGCCACTCCTCTGAGTTTTTTCACTGCAGGTTGCTGTATAAAAATGTCGACTTACTAACTCAAACATGTGAGAAAATAACCTGAAATTTCGACTTATTACATTAAAATTTTGAGATAATAACCCAAACTTTTGAGTTATGGATGCAAAAAAATGTTTTTCTCAGTGGCAGATACAGGCTGTGAGAGGAGTGTGCGGGGATTGTCTAAAATTTAAAAAAACACTAAGCATACATGTTTACTAATAACTTTGCTCTCATACAGCATGAATTTTTTCCAACTTAAACTTGTAAAGTTTAATTCTCCAAATTTTGTATTGTGAACTTCACTTTTTTTACATGCAAATTTACAACTTTAATCTCTAAATTTCTGACCTTATTCTCTGAATGGATCCCCATCCAGCCCCTTATTTATTTATTTTTTTATGTTACTAATATGCCAAAAAAAGCAAACAGCTTCTGGCTTAGTTTCTTTTTTTTTGCTGATTATATCCCAAAGGATTCTCACATGCAAGCGGGTCAACGCCGATCGTGGCACACATTTCCTGAAACTGGACCCTGAACTGTGGGTTCTTGCGGATCTCTTGTTTATGTTTGCTGGCAAACTCTTCCAGGTGGGTCTTGAAGGTTTCCAGCTGCTTGGACATCTAGCAAAAACAGGAAAAAAATGTTCAGTTTTAAAACTCGGGCTTTAATCAAGACTTATTTTCATAATTTATTGGTACTGCTAGCAATTTTCATATTCAAAATATCTTTTAGTCTGTGAAACGTTAAAAAAAATAGCTCGCCACAAGGTCACAGAATCTGAACCAACTACAATACCATCTGATTTTAATGAAACAAAAACCCCAAAACAAAAATATTCAATTAAAAAAGACATATGGCCAAGAAAAAAAGCATAACTTTTCAATGGAAAGAATAGAAACTATTTTTTGTTATATGTTTTGATTAATCAGTAAGCAAAAGGAGACAATCTAGAATAAATTAAGTGCATTTATTGCTATTTGAGGCCACCAATTTGCTTTTAAGGAGTGTGTCAGTAAGCCAGTAAGATAAATAAATATACTATACTAAATTTAACACAAGAGTGAAATGAAATAATCACAAAATTTATGGTCTATCTGCAGATAATGGCTTCACTTCGCGGACAAAACTCACAGAAACTCACCTGCACTATTTGATCCTCAGCCAGAACAGTTCCTCTTTCTTTGTATTTGGCCTAAACAAAACAAAAAACCCAAAAAAGTGAGATAAGAAAAATGTTGCTCCAGTTTCTACACCCATCCTTGGCAGGCGGTTTTAATGTGTGTAAATAAGGGTTAACGACTTACCAAGTGCATTTAAGGAAAGGTTGACATTATTCAGAGATATTTATGATATCTTTGCCCACATTTACCTGCAGATTACAAACTAATTCCTGGTATCATCATTACTGAATGATGAAGCAGCAGTAACTGGCTTTTGCAGGTGTCTTGTGCTAAAATCAAACAACAGCAATAAAAAATATCTGTGGCTCATGTTGGCTTTTTAATACCTCCTGCCAGCTGTAATAAAGATAACACGTATGGCTAATGTGAGGCTCTAACTCCTCCCGAATCACCGCTTTTTAGAGCTGCGGTGCAGCGTTACCTCAGCCAGCTTCTTTTTGGCGATCGCCCCGGCGCCGACACCTCTCCGCATTTTGCTGATGTCTGTCCCAAACTGTAAGAGGACGGTTAAAACTCGAAACTACGAGATTATCGCACAAAAAATGACACCTCTACACAATTTTAAGGTAAAAATCTTGAGCTGAGCTAAGCTAATCCAACTTCTTTAACACATTGTGGCTTACAAATTCTTCCTGATTTCACCTCAACGAACAAATTTAGCTCTTACATCACCGATCTGTAACTCCTGTCAGTTTTTAAGGGCTGAAAAGCGAAGTTTTCTTTTTTTTTCTGGGACCTTTTACGCTAAATGATTGCAACTACTTCCATTTTGTTTACAAGGAAGTAAACAGCTGAACAGTGTACTGAACACTGCCCCCTGGTGTTGGGGAGGATAAAGCAGCTTGTTGCCGTTAATAACGGGATTTATGGAACTGAAATATGAATATGAACCTGAATAACGTTTAAAGTTACAATATTATGCATATATTATCAAAATTATTCTCATCAGCAAATAATAATTGCTTCTTTGCATCATGAGATCGCCTTATATTATTTTTTAAAAATGTAACTTTATTTATTAGAAATTCTTATAAATTAAGAATTTCTAATAAATTAAGAATTTCTGGCTGTTGCAGCAGACAAAACCTTAAAAACAGCATTAGAAAAATTAAAGGAGCAGCAAGATAGATGTATATCTGAACAACATAAAACACAAAATTAAGACGGAGCTTAACTAAATACAAAAAATAAATAAGTAAAAAATAAGTAAATAAGTAAAACTCTAAACAGAATACAATATAATGTTATGTAGAAAGAATACACCGTACAGATTACCAGCTTTATTTCAAGTTCACACACAGATATCTATTTTCAATTATGTGAACATAGAAAATAAAATATATGACATTCAATAAAACAGAATAAATCAAACTTTATTGAATAGAGTGGGGGAAAAAAAGTAGCAAGTGTCAGGTGACAGGTTTTGCAGTTTAAAGACTTACAGCATGATATTAAGTGGTGTGTTGATTGATTTAGGACTGCAATTATTTCCAAACAGAGCAACAGTTTTCAGGGTGTTTCAGGCATTTCAGGTTCAAGGACTCTGAGAAGTAAAATTCAGTGATTTTTACATAATCACTTTATTTATTTACGTGAAGACTACGTTACACAGATGGAGGCTTTGCACGGGACAAATATTCACAGTTTCACACTAGTAGACCTACAGATTGTCCATCACAGAGTTAAAGATAAAGAAAAGTTGAGATGATGTGTCCACTGTGCCATTGCATCCTGCTGGATCCTGACAACCTGAGAACAAAGTGACAGATTATTTATATTAAACACAGCAAAGTAAATTTATTTTGGATTTTCGTTTTAATTAGTTCATTGTTCTGTCACAAAATAGAGAGAAAAAGCTGCTTCAAATGTCCCAGAGCCATGTGCCCTCATGAGGACACAAGGCTCTGGGACATTGAGCCTTATTTATTATAGAATTATGCTTATTTCTAACCAGATATTCAGATTTTCTGTGCCACATCATTTTGAAAATAATCCAGGAAGTGCTTCTGCACGTGGATAAGTTCAAACACACCTAAATGTTTCTCCCCTGCTTCTCATGCAGGCTGAGCTTCAGCAAATCGTTGTACTGATGTTCCTCTAAATCCTCCCCAGCATCAGCGGGCCTGAGAGAACAGAAAATACCTTTTTAATCAAATAAATCTGTTGTTTTGTTCTGCTTTTAATCTGGTGCTTCATTCACTGACTCACTTGCTTTTCTTCTCCCTTTGGCTGAGCAGGAACTTGATAAAGTTTTTCTGCACCATTGAATCCATGATTTTGCTGAATTCGCTGGCAATGGTGGACTCAGCGTACCTCTTCCTCAGGTCCTGCTCGTCTTCACTGAGAGGCAACAGAGACACAAATATAAAAATCATATTATTTCTTTGGCCCTCTTTGTCTCTCTCCTCACATATAGCTGTCAGTTCCTGTCATATCTTAAAGACTTAATAGTACCTTATTATTAGTCCTGTGTGATACTGCAAATTTTGGTATTGATCCGATACCAAGTAAATACAGAGTCAGTTTTGCCAATACCAGTACTGATACTTTTAACCTATAAAGGCAGCTTATTTAGGAGACAGCAGTGTATCATAATTTATGAGATAAATCATCATCAATTTTAATTTTAATGTTAAAGACCACTATGATTTTTACTTTCAGCATAAAAGGTGTACTTCATGTACTTTGAAGCTGGGTTTTTTTTAGAGACCTGTAAATCTGCCTGTCTCTAAATCCCTTTGGGTCAAATTCTGTTGTTTAACTGTGCTGTAGGCTTTAAATAAAATAGACCCGACAGTGAACACTAAAAGGTTCAGACATTTTTCATATGAAACAAAGTGTCGATCCTCTCGTGCTAGTATCAGTCCAATACCAATACTACCATCGATATTTGGATCAATCTGCCCACCTCTACTTATAATCCAAACAGAGCTCTTCGATCTCAGACTGCTGGCTCACTTGTGATTCCCTGAGTTTCTAAAATCATCTTAACCATTAACCATCCCTGCTTTTAAGACTAGAAATATCCTTTTGATGCTTATGTTTAACTTATACTTAGAGTTGGATCAGATGACCGTGCTTCTGTAGCCTCAGGCTGCTCAAGGACTTCCTGTGATCCACCGAGCGTCTCTTCTCCACCCCCAGCATTTCACTCCCCTTCCATTTTTTATGTCACGACTGTGTATCATTAACTTCTATCTTTGTGTGCTGTCATTTCTGTGTTATCCTCACTGTGCTCTACTTTTTTCTCCAACCCCCCCAACTATCAACATGTGTATATATCATCATTCCCACTGCACTTTATGTACTTATAAAAAATCTCAGTGATATGTCTTCTAGTGTATTTTACTCTATATGTCATGGTCCTGGGTCTGTGACCCAGTGAGTTGAATTGTTTATTATTTATTTGCCACATTATTGCTGTCAGTGTTTTTTGTTTTGTATTCCTAGGTCCTAGGTTTTGTTCCCTTTGCCCCTCATGTTACTCTGTGCTCCCTCTGTTCTGTGTCCAGTCATCCCTGCCTGTGTGTTCCCTCTGTTCCAGTGTAGTCAGGTCTCTGTGTAAAGCCCGTGTCTCTGAGTCTGTCTTTGCATGTGTGTTGAGTTTCCTGTTTTATTGTGAAGGTCCGTGTCTTATGTCAGTGTGTCTGGTTTTGCTTCCCCTTGTCTCGTCAGCTCTGATTTCTCCCAGCTGTGTTTCCCTCCTGTCTCCCATTCCCTGATTGCTCCTGTGTGTATATAAGCCCTGTGTTTCCTTCTGCTTGTTGCTGGTTCGTCTGTGTTGTCTTCCTGTGTAACCTCTGTGACATTCTCCCTCTGTGGTGTCAGGTTTCAGTTCTGTTTATTAGTTTTCTCAGTTTAGGTTCCCTTTAGTTTCTGTATATTCCATTCTCTGCTCCTGCTGTATCCTGGTCACCTTGTAAACAAAGCTCACTCTTCGCACCTAAGCCAGCGCCTGCGTTTGGGTCCTCACTCATAATCTCCACACAGCTGCTATATGTATATACACCATTTGTGCTTAGTAGAAACATAGATACTACTAGCACTTTTGGCTTTTCTGGTATATTATTTGTCTATATTTATTTTTCTAATATATCCGCAATTCACTTTTACTTCCTGATCCTTCTGCTGCTCAAACAAGTGAATTTCCCCAGTTCAGGATATATGTAGTTCTGTTGGAAGTCTGTTTCTGTTAAAGGTGAGTTCTTCCTCCCCACTGTCACCAAGTGCTGCTCATAGGGGATCACCTGCTTTTTCTCTAATATTGGAGGATCTTTGTCTTACAATATTTGGCCCCTCGAGGTGACTTTTGTTATTGTTATATTTTTTGGTTATTTGTTCAAGTTATTTGTTATTGTTCAGTTTATTTGTTTGAGTTTTTTGTAAAGACATGATTATACCCCGTAAGCGTGTTAAAGTGTACCCTAACAATAAGCCATGGGTCACCAAAAGCCTCAAATCCTGTTTAAGGAAAAAGAGACAGAATTTTAAAGAGGGGGCTGTTACTGACTTTCAGACAGCCACCAAAG
>VUQG01013597.1:1632-28247 GCA_015106755.1 Etia nguti
GATTTTAACTGGAATTATTCCCGAGGCTGAAAAATGAGCCATACGTGCTTTGAAACCTGCTGCGCTGCCTGACAGACAGAAATCCAGTCTGAATGAAGCCTTACTGAACAATTTTCCACTTCTAATGCTTGATGGAAAAACCTTTCTGTCTCTCTGCCCGTCTGTCTTCCAGGGTAAAAGCTTCACTTATTATCCAAACCCGGTTTTATTTGCACTCAACCGAGAAAATCTAGATGTGCCGTTCCGTTTCAAACCTGGAGGAGTGATCGCTGTGGAGGTACAGCAACTGTCGTACGTGAATCCTGAGCCATGCGGAAGGAGTAAATTCTAATTTAATCTCAGTTTCTGTCTCTTTTCGTCTGTCAGGGCCAGGACCTGACCAGAGCTATGTCCAAAGAGGAAGTGAAGGCTTGGCTTGGAGATCAGGAGTGTGACGTGAAAACTCTGGACAGTACTCACCTGTACTGTGAACCTCCAGAGGTCCAACCACTCAGTGTGGATGACGGCAATGAACTTCCTAGCCTCAAGGTAATCTTTGGTGGTGGTGCTCTTTGGTTTTTGAGCTGTTGGGTTTTACAGGGATTCATATCCAAGGCAGAAATGCTTTTTAGGGACTTTCCGGCTTGGTTGGTGTGCACGGGCCAGTGGTTTACTCATTGTCACACTCAGCCTTTTTCACTCCCTGTCTGCATGTCTTCTGTCAGGTTTTCATGGGAAACCTGCAAGTGGACCTGGGATTGGTTCAGTATGACAGCAACTCTCTGCTGCCTCCTGTCCCATTGGCTGCGCAGATTGGTTTGGCGGCAGGAGCAGCTGTCATCATCCTGTCAGTGTTGGTCATCATCCTCATGTACAGGTAAGCATCCACCTGTGTCTGAAACCAGGTGTGTTTTTAGGTGAGTTTTCTGTGTGTTGTGACGAGGATTTCAGTCAGCTGTAGAAAATCTGGTTTTGTGTATTTTTTCCTCTCAAACCGCTTTATTTGTATTTTTGTGCTTAAAAAAACAAAAAGGACAATCACTTCATTTTTGTCTGCAGTGACATTTTAAAAATTTACTCAATGTTTTTATGAAAATATTCTTCATCTCATCATTAATCTTCAGTTAATGTTAATGTTTTTTTTGTTGTTTTTTGCTTTGTGCAGGAGGAAAAGTAAACAGGCTCTCCGAGATTATAAAAAGGTTTTACTGCAGTTAGAAACTCTGGAGATCAACGTGGGAGATCAGTGCCGCAAAGAGTTCACTGGTATGAAAACACATTTTAAATAAACTGCAGGAATGAGAAGTATTGGACTTCTCATTCATCTGGATTTCCTGATGGCAGATCTACCCAAAAATGTTTAAACTTTAAAGATTTACTGAGCCCTCTGGGGTTGATTGTATACATTTAAATTGAAACTCTTTAAGTCTTTGAAATCTCAAGCTGCCATTTGCTCCTTGTATACCTCTTGTCCTTCAGACCTGATGACTGAGATGATGGATCTGAGCAGTGATGTAGGAGGACCAGGAGTCCCCCTCTTGGACTACAGGATATATGCAGAGAGAGTTTTCTTCCCTGGCCAGCAGACAGCGCCACTGAGTCGTCAGCTAGATCTGCCTGAGTCCAGGAGGCAGACTGTGGAGCAGGGCCTGCAGCAGCTCAACAACCTGCTCAATAACAGACTCTTCCTCACCAGGGTGAGTGGTGATAATGGGAGCAGGCAGTAGAAGAGTCATATGATGTCTAAGACTCACAGGTGACATTTATTCTATATGCCTCTGTGTGTGTGTGTCTCAGTTCATCCACACTTTGGAGGCCCAGCAGGGTTTCTCCCAGCGAGATCGTGGCTACGTGGCCAGCCTGCTCACCATGGCTCTGCACGACAAACTGGAATACTTCACCGAAGTCATGAAGAGCCTGCTGCAGGACCTTGTGCAGCAGTATGTTGCCAAAAACCCCAAACTCATGCTGCGCCGGTACGTAAAGCAAAAGCAACTTCAGTTACATTAGAATAACTCAACAGGAAGTGTTTTCAGGTTTAAATTTTAGATGTAGTTCCTTAAAAAGAACCAAATATTTTTATCACATCCAGTCAAAGTCTTTGTAGAAGCAGGCCTTGCCACTGGCCCCCACCTTAGTAACGCCTCTAGGTAGTTATTTTGGGTGAACATGACCAAATCCCTAAATAAGTGGAAACATAGCCGTTAATTTCAGCGTTCACTGCGACATAAAAAAACAGAACATCTGTACGGAATCAGAAGGTTATGGCTCAGATTTATACCTTGTCTTTCAGGACAGAGACGGTCGTTGAGAAGATGTTGACCAACTGGATGTCTATCTGCCTCTATTCCTTCCTGAAGGTAACTGTCTCTCTGGCTCTGTCCCACTGCCTTTCCCATCTCACCAGGTCCCAGACCACATCCCAGTAGATTCTTTGACGTTTGTTCCATTTTTCTTTTGCAATTACTGTTAATTCACATCTCAGCTGCTCTTTGGGTTTCAGCAGAGTGGATCCAGAGACTGATACATTTCTTTTTGAGTTTTGTGAATTAGAACCAATCAAAAAATGTGAGATTGTCTCAGTATTTGGTATAAAGCTGCCATGCATAATTTGAGCCACCCGGTCACTGCTCTTTTTGTCTATCAGGAGGTGGCGGGAGAGCCTCTCTACATGCTCTACAGAGCCATAAAGTATCAGGTGGACAAAGGGCCGGTGGATGCTGTGACAGGAAAAGCCAAACGAACGCTCAACGACAGTCACCTGCTGCGGGAGGACATCGAATATTGCTCAGTGGTAACCAGAGTAACAGACATCACACTGGTCTGCAGCTGAATCACTGATTCATTTATGACAAGTCATCTTTTTCTCTCAGACTCTGACAGTGCTGGTGAAAAATGGAGTCGAACTTCAGCCATGTCCTGTTAAAGTGCTCGACACCGACACGATCACACAGGTACATGCATGTTTGTATGGTAGGGCAGTGTCTATTTTTTAATGCCTTCACACCTTTTGGCTATACTGCGTATGATAATAAGTAATAAAAGCTAAGCTGCTGGTGATAGAAGTTATTGTGACTAGGAATATATTTGATTAGCTGAATAAACTTTGCTATCCTTGCTAGCTGGCATAATTTCAATTCAATTTTATTTATATAGCACCAAATCCCAACAATAGTCGACTCAAGGCACTTTATATTGTAAGGCAGACCCTACAATAATACATACAGAGAAAAACCCAGCAATCATATGAGCCCCTATGACCAAGCACTTTGGCGACAGTGGGAAGGAAAAACTCCCTTTTAACAGGAAGAAACCTCCGGCAGAACCAGGCTCAGGGAGGGGCAGCCATCTGCCGCGACCATATGCTGCTGCATAAGAAATAGTAATTATTATAATCATCTATTAATGTTTCATCAAGGTACAAGACCTTAACTGTTAGGTCATGCAGGCAGCTATCAATACAAGTGACTACAGCCCATACAGTTGCAACAGAGGGCAGCTGTACTCTGTCAACACCCTGATGTTGTAAACCAGCAAGCTGGAAGGTGGAACAGGTGTTAAATGATGATTAAAGTGTTATTTTATCTAAACTGTATTGGTTATATTGTATTATATTAATAATACTGTGTGTGTTCATTTGCAATGAAGAGCCCCTGCAGTTAGTAACTGTGCTAAAGTTGGCAAACTTCGATTTATTTTCTTACTTTTAGAGTTTTCATTTAGGCAATTACTCATTGGGAACATGCCTACCTTCTTTTTTCTGGTTGCCGAAGGGTCCAGTGGCATTTGCAGTGTCTTGCATTGCCATCTTTTGTCTCAGCTTTCTGACCTTCTGCAATGTAAGCCCCTGCCGGTCTCGCTATCTTTCACAGCTCACTGAGCTCATCTACATGTTCCATCGATAAAAAGTGCCCTCTGGTGGCATGTTCTTTCTATTGCACTACAATACAAAATTTCACTGCAGCATCTAAGTTTCAGATTCATAGAAGTAGTCGTCTATATTCTTAATTCCAACTTTGTCACTTTGCTGTCTGCTTGTGTTCAGGTGAAAGATAAGATCCTGGATCAGGTCTACAGAGGAGCTCCATTCTCTCAGAGACCATCAGCTGACAGTCTTGACCTAGGTAAACACCTGTCTCACCTGTCTGTTGTTTGAGATGTCTGATATTAGGAGATAAAATTGGCCGAAATATTAGTGGGTGTTTTAAATATTCAGTTAGCGGATCGGAGAATCATATCCGTAGTCAACATATCCGTAGATCCAGACTGGCAGCTCATATGTACCTGTTCCTTTGTCAACAGAGTGGCGTTCAGGCCAAGCAGGTCACCTGACCTTGTCGGATGATGATGTCACAGCAGTGGTTCAAGGTCGCTGGAAACGACTCAACACACTGCAGCACTATAAGGTGAAAACAACTGGCCAGTCGTGTTCCACCACCACCTCCTTCTCTGGTCCTCCTTCTAGTTCTCCTCGCACGTGTTCACATCGTTCTCTGCTCTTTGGTTCTTCAGGTTCCTGACGGTGCCACAGTTGCTCTCATCCCTCGTTCTCAAAGTTCAGGTGGAATGGGAGTCAACCAAGTCTTCCAAACTGGAGAGAGTAAGAAACACATCATAACAGAATATCTCAATATAGAAAAATATGATGTAAAACCCTAAAATCTAATACTCACAGAGATTAAAATTAATGTAGCACAAAAAAGAGGAAAAATAAAACTATGTAAAAGTATGACTCCAAAACACGGTGGCTGACCGTCTCTTTATGGTGGCTGCAGAAACACCGATGCTGGAGGGTGAGGAGGAGGAGGGTCTGCGTCTATGGCACCTGGTGAAGAGCAGTGAAGATCCTGAAATCCCAAAACACAGAAAGAGCAGTATGAGGGAGAGGGAGAGAGCCAAGGCCATCCCAGAGATTTACCTGACCAGGCTGCTGTCCATGAAGGTAACACACATATCCTTACTTTGAGGCATTGTGGGGACGTCAGACATTGTGAGGACCATTGATTCTGAAGGTTAAACAGGAAGTTAATTTCAAACGGTGGAGATATGTGCAAAATAGATCTGTGTGTGTGTGTTTTCTGATATTAGTGTGTGTGTGTTGTTGCCATACCATCTCCTACCACCAGGGGCCAGTAATGAGTTAACTCTCCACCACACACCTCCACATACATACTCTTGGTCTGAGGGGTGTGTGGAATAAACACTTAAACCTTCACAATTACCTGTTAAATTGAAGGTTATCTTTGAGGAGACTCGTTTATTTGGTCTCCATGCTATGAGGTATCATCCGTGCCGTGTGATAAGTACAAACAAATGCACACCAGAGAACTGACCACCTGGCTATCTGTCCTTCTGCTTTACTTTTCTGTATCTCACTAGGGGACATTGCAAAAGTTTGTGGATGATGTCTTTGTGGCAATACTCAGTACAAAGCGCCCTCCTCCGATAGCCGTGAGGTTTTTCTTTGACTTTTTGGACGACATGGCTGAGAAACATGGAATTGACGACCCAGAGACTGTCCACATCTGGAAGACCAACAGGTGAGGCACACATCTGGTTACCTGATCGATACTCCCACAACCCTCTGACCCCTTTCCCTCTCTCTGACCCATGTCTGTCTCCCTCCAGTCTCCCTCTCAGGTTCTGGGTCAACATCCTGAAGAACCCTCAGTTCGTCCTGGACGTTCAGGTGACCGACAGCATTGACGCCGTTCTGTCTGTCATCGCTCAGACCTTCATAGACTCTTGCACCACCTCTGAGCACAAAGTGGGACGGGTAAGAATTCTCTCTCTTGTTCAGCCTGGCTTTGTATTAGTTTTGGTTTTTCGGTTTTGTTTTCTACGCTTCATGGTTACTTTCTTTCCAATCAGGACTCGCCTGTAAACAAGCTGCTGTACGCCAGAGAGATCCCCAGATACAAACAACTGGTGGAAAGGTGAGACAGCTTCCTGTCCCCATTGTTTAACTCATAATGGACCATAGAGAAACTGTTTTTATGCTGTGAGGAAGATAGGATCTAATTTAGCTGATGACTCTTTGAGCCCAAGAGCCGCAGTACTGATATCCTTCTGTGTATGCGCTCAGGTATTACAGTGACATCCACAGTGCTGCATCAGGCTGTTATCAAGAGATGAATTCCACTCTGACTGAACTTTCTGGGGTCAGTAAACAGACTCAGCAGAGCCTGAAAAACTGAAATTAAACTGTATAAAAAACTAAGGTTAAAACTGTCTTTGCCTGTCTGCCTCCAGAGTTTTGCATCAGAGATGAACAATCTTGTTGCTCTCCACGAGCTCTACAAGTACATCAACAAATATTATGATCAGGTAATACACACACACACTAGTTTTCATATCTTATTGAGGACATCTCATTGACATAATGTTTTCCCTAGCTGCTTACCCTAACCCTAACCATCAAAAATGAATGCCTAACCCTCAGCCTAAACCTAACCATAACCTAATTGTAAGCCTGACACTAAAACCACATTTTGAGCCTCAAACATGCCTTCAAACTCGTGGGAATGGGCATCCACAGTTATAGTAGCATGCCAATTTTCTGTCCTCACAAAGATGTCTAAACACACACACACAGGCGATGGGCTGGTAATGGATTGGATGCTATTGGGATGAATCTAGATGGACGAATCGATGCGTGGATACTTTAATACTTAATTTCCCTTGTGGCATCAATATTGTGTTAAAGCAGCAGGATAAAAATAAAAATAATACAGTCTACGATAAATAAACAACATAGTTAAAATAAAAGTGCCACATATTAGAGAGGGCCTTATACTGTGAGAGAGTGCTACATGGTATTTATATAAAAGTGATAAAAAACAATAAAGAGTAAAGAAGTAAGATTGGGGTTGTGCAAGAGAGTAGTGCAAATTGCACTAAATTAATACAGTATGTACACTATAAACTATAAACATTACATTAAGATTGCCCTATCATACTATGAACTTAGAAACAGTTATAAGAAAGTGTATTACAGAAATGCCAAATCTTATGTCTGGCAGGTATTTTCACCTCTCACCGAATGTAATCTATTTTTAGCCCTGACTTTTTTTAAAAAGCATTTGTATTTAGATTACAGGTTCATTGTCCAGGTTTACCTGATAACTTTTTGAAATCAAATCAAATTAAAGATAAATGATTTTATTTACAAGAAAAGAAACAGAACAGTAAATCTATATTGTATCTCAGCATCTGTTTCTAAATAAATCTAAATGTTGAAGTCGGTGTATATCAAAGTAAGTCACGCTGCCAGATCATCATCTGTTTTTTAATGATAATCTATGAAAAGTAGCCATTTTATTTGTTTTTATTTATAATAAAATAAAATATGAAAGTAGTTTTGAGTCCTCCACACGTCTTCTGATTAAAAAACAGTTTGTGTCTGAATAGTTCTTATAAGATTTATTTACTTTGAACACCTGTAAGTTCTCACTTAGCACTTTAATTGCACTGCAAATTTTTTATATACATTTGTAGTGTATAAAGTGTAGTGTATAAATAAAATACTTGGTAACAGGTGCACTCTTTTCTTCTGAAGTAATCATGAAGTATTCAGATTACATTACATTTTTGCAATCCAGTGGTTAAAATGATAGATTACAAAAAAAGAAACAAACTCCAAAGCAAACAAACATTTATTTGGTTATTAGCAACTCACTAGACTAATCTTACACTTCTGTACTTATCCCCCTCTCTGTACTGTGTCTTCCGGTCAGATCATCATGTCTCTGGAGGAGGACAGTTCAGGGCAGAAGATGCAGCTGGCCTATCGGTTGCAGCAGGTCGCGGCCTTGGTGGAGAACAAGGTCACGGACCTCTGATGTCGTTTTATCTTAAATGAGCAGAGGAGGATGATGGAGGATGGGGATGAAGAAACATAAGAAACATCTTGACAAAGACTGAAGCAGTGGAAATGACTGGACTGCTGTGGCACTGTGTCTTCCTGCTGTGTGCATCTGTGTGTGTGTGTGTGTGTGTGTGTGTGTGTGTGTGTCAGGATATATGAGCTTTTATAGTCCGACTCAGGAGATCCCAGGTCTTTAGATTTCCTCACAGAGCAGCAGCACTGAAACTAAAGTTAAACTAACCTAAACCAAACCTGAAGCCGCATTACGCCGACTGACACCAGCCTATGGTGGAGAACGACAATCTTACCAATTAGATCAGGGAATATCACCGTCACCTGCTGCCTTGCACTATGTTTCCCAGAGTTCCCTGCTGTTCTACTGTCTGTGAGTCAAAAAGCACAAGTGAAATAGTTTCTACTCAGATTCTCATGTATTGATCATTGATCTCCTGATCGCAGACGTGGTGTTTGTATGTTTCGCCTTTTCTACTGAAACCAGCAGCTCTGACGTTGACGATCCGGGCAGAGTTTTAAGAAGCGCAATAAAAGAACCAAAATCAGGGAGCATTTAAACCACGTTTCAGCGTGACTCCAGTTTCTCATTAACAGTGACCTGCTGGTCCCAGTCCTTCCAGCCTTCCTCAGTTACAGGTGTGGGTCCAGACTGCTTCATCAATCAGTTTTGTATGAGTGCAGCTTTAAATTTAGTTTGAAACTAAACCAATGAGTCCTGAATGTGACCAAGTGAGGATCTTTGTCAGAGATGAAAACAAATTTAATCCACATCTTCAGATGGTAATTAGATCTTTGTTAAACCTGGACTCCAAGGAAGGGACTCTAGCGGTAACAGAATCCAGTGTGACAGTCCTTCCCTGGTTCCCATTTGGGTTAAACTGTCCCAGACTAATGATCCAGTCTAAACTTTAGCTTTAAGAAGAGTTTGAAGCTTAGTCTTCAAAGTAGACAGGTTGTCTGCTTCCCAAAGCCAAAGTGGGAGCTGGCTCTACTTCTTGTTCTATTTTAGGAAACTCTCACTCTAGACAATCCTTTTGATTTCACCAGATGTGTTCAACAGCGTATCTCCACACTGATATGCTGAAAGGTTAAAGTACTTTTACCACTTACAGAAGTAATTATGAATCAGGTGGGTGTCATCCATGCTCATGCACATCACAATTGCAAACTTCAGCCACAGTCCTCGCCCACATCAGCTGGTAGCTCAGCATGCTTTTGAGCCTGCTTCAGCCTGCCCGCAGTTGTTTTGATGTGCAAGCTGCTTTGCAGCCCAGCTCCACCTTTCACGGCGCATCTGACTTCATCAAAGTGATATTTGTCTTCACTGATGCCTGCTCTGCCCTGTGCTGGGACTTCATCTTGCTCTCCCTGCTTAATGCTGACATGCGTGGAAGGATATGTTCTAACATCATTTTATTTCTAATTGTTAAAGTTCATAGATTATTTTAATTTTATAAATAAACCCTTTTGAATTGTCTATTCAGAAGCGTTCATAACCATTTTCCTGTAACTCCATAATGAAGCTAATAAGCAGGTCATTATGGCTATTGTGTGCGAGAAACTTTTTATTTAACTCTTTACTCCTTGAAAGGAACCCTTGGAGCTCTTTTCTGTCATGTTTCAGTCCCTGTTCCTGTTAGTTCTCTTGCTGGAGCATTTTAGATGATTGAAGCCTTCTCAAAGTGCAGCTGGAGCTTCTTAGGACTGAAGGAATTGAATGATAGTCCAGCCTACAAATGACTGATGTCCCTAATTTAGACAATATTGTGCAGGTGAAAGGAGGCAGTGGTGGAGACAGAGACTGGAGCCACACTGAATGTTGAACTGAAACATTGAAGTCGAACCTGCTGAAAAAACAATCTAAAATCTGTGGGAGGAGTTAAAGAGTGTGTGTGCGTGTGTGTGTGTTTGTGTGTGTGTTTGTGTAAGATAGAGAGATAAAGAGTGGCTGTGTGCTAGCTAGTTACTAACTTATTGTGTGTACATACTGTAAGTCCTATTTATACTTATTTAATCCCAGCTGTGCCTTCACTCTTGCAGCTAGGTGGCGCTGTCTGTTCTGACAGGAGCCTTATTGATCATGTATCCCCCTGCTAATTGGGAAAATAAATCAGTTTTAATGCTTAACTTGTATTGAACCAGGGAAGGGAAAAAAAAACAACAACAGCAACTTACACAAACTCTGACAATATGGCAGAAGAACCCACCCCCACCCCCAACAAACACAGACACAAACACAACAGATTAAAGCCACAAACCCTGAGCACAAACAGCACGTACCAGACTGTGCTCGGCTGCTGTTTCAGGTCACAGATTGTGGCGATTGTAGCTTCCTGTTTTTCTCTGCTTGGCGTGTATGTCCCCCAGCATTTCCGCTGAGTTGCAACTGTTAAAAATGTTCTTTATCATTAGGTGGACGCAGTGTACTTCAAGAACGAAGCTACGAGTAACTTGAAACACTGGTCCAGGTGTCGTGCCACGGTTGTTGCCGGCTGCTGCCACATCCATTGTTATGGTAGCCGTTTTCATCTACTTTAGATCTGCAGAGCTACACGTGACAGGTGTTAGTTTACAGCTCTGATATCAGATCTGCCCGAATCTAATGAGTGAATTTTAAGAGATCGAAGGCTCATTTTAATGACCATTACCCAACACACGGTGGTAAAAGGAAATTGTAGACGTAGCTGCTGCATGCTACTAATGAAAAAAGGATGGACATAGAATTCAGCAGCATCGCGGCCTGAAGAAAAGAAAGAAACCTGGTGGTGCACCACTGGATCCTTCTGCATTGCTTGGCAGATGGCAGCAGGGTGAACAGGCTGTGGGTGGGATGGGTTTTATCTGTGCATGTATCTCACCAGTATCCCTTTTACTGGGTAGATGGATGCTGCTGATGCCCTGCGTGGTTTTAATCACCAACCGCAGAGCTTTCAGGTCTTGGGCTGTGCACATCCAGTACCAGATTTTAAAACTATGGATGCTTTCTTGTTCTCATCAGTATTGTAATGTTTATAGCACAAAAACGGTCGGAGCCCACAAGGATCCGGACTCACTGCACATACTGGGATTAAAGGGTCGTGTAAAGTCCGGGTCCCGGTTTAAAGAGTCGACATGGTGGCATCTCTCGGGATATTTGGATTCTGCCCGACATCACAGCTGGGTCTTCAAGGCAGCCATGTTGTTTCAGCTGTTAGTGTGTCGTCTTGGTTTTTGTGGATGGCGCTGACACCCCCGGGCGCATGTCCCCGGTGTTTATGGCCTCTTGCTGGAGTGAACCTAGCAGGTGGACTCTGATGATGGTCCCCGCTACTGAGCTGAACTGAACCAAACCAGAGACCTGAACCAGATTTTGCTGAACCAGTTCTTCCTGCTGGACTTTTCTTCTTCTTCTTCTATTTCTGACTCTGTGTTTTGCTTGTGTGCTTTTTGAGCCTGTGTTTGACCCGTAGTTGTAGTTCTTCGGTCACAATAGATTTCTGCATGCGTGTGTTGATGATGATGATGCAGATGCAGATTTATGGTGCTTCTTCAGTATAATTTTCTTTCTTTCTTTTTAAAGGTGAGGGGCGTGGCTTAAAACCTGCCCTGTCAGTGATGATGCGCATGTCACCTGATCTCTGTACAGTTTGATCCTCAGCTCTGATTGGTTGAGCTCTGTTTGTTACGGAATCGTTTTTTTCTACTATAAGGGAATAAAAAATAAATAAAAAAAAGAACTCCAGGATCAGTTGTTTCTACTGACTGTGTACAGTTTGCTAACAGTGTGTAAATGTGCCTGTAAATACCTGTCTGAGGATGATAATGATGATGATTCAGTCTGCAATGGAAATGTGCTTTTATTGTGAAAAGGCAGGAGGCCAAACACAATTTGTATCATGTAAAAATAAAGTTATAATTTTAACAGTTCTCAGCTGAGCTGTGTCGTCTCAAACTTCAGTTCTGATGCCATGATTATGTCACTTCTCATGACATCATCATGAGAAGTTGTCTAGATTTTCTGTTTCCTGTGAGGTGCTAGCAAGATAGTGAAACGAATGAATTCCTTCTGGATTATTTTTATCATGTTTTTGAAGGAAGAGTCGAGACGATATGTTTGGATCTTTTTTTGAATTGTAATAAAAGACCTTTCTTTAGCTCCTAGGGTTGTCACGGCCTCATGGCCCACTTTACAACATCGACCATTTTGATTTCAGACCATTAAATGAGCAGCAGCAGCAGAGATGTTGGTGATGAAAAAGTCATGAACTTTTGCCTTCTCTCTCCTATAGTTTGTGTTTTGTCCTTGGTCTCCCTCTGCTCCAAGGAGAAGGACAGAACAGTCAGAACAACAGGCTTTTTACAACATGAAACCTCCTTCATCGCCTTCATTTTAAAGCTTTTTAAATAAGATATGAAGCTCATGCTTTAGTTCAATAAGGACGATCTGTAATAACTCATCTGCTTGCTTTCCTGGATAGTCACTACCATTTTCTCATGCTGTCAAACTCAGTACTGGCATCATTACACCAGTCCAGTCATCTTCTTGCCCACCTTCTTTGACCCAATCAGCCTCCACTCTGCAAGCTTTGATGAAGAGCACTGAGATGCATTCTACCTTTCAGACTCTCCTTCCCATCTTCAGCTCACCTGAGTTACTCACTCCATCCAAGCCTTCATCTTAATCTTCACCACCATCAGGGCCTAAACTCTGGGGATCCTGCCCTAAATCCTGTCACTGCTGGGATTCCATTCTGCCATGAAGGATCATCGGAGTCCAGTGGCCAAATACATTAATTTCTTTGTCTCAATAGATTTTGTTCAGTTCTTCCAAATGATCTCTCCTTATTGAAATAATATCTGGCACAGCTGCAGGGTGCATCATTTATTGTTATGTTATTGCCTAATTACAGCCGTTTTAATGATCTCAGTTGTAACAGAGATTATGATAACATATATTACAATATTTTATATTGAACCTTTAAATTCATAATAAGGCAATGTGAAAAGATTGCATACTTTTCAGGTAAACAAAGGGCAGTAAGAATGTGTGATCATTCTTACTGATCAAAAATAAGTGAAACTACTTCTAGAGAAAAATACTAATACTAATATTCCAGCTGTGTGTGTGTTGGCTCTTTTATGTGTATCCTGGATTACAGCTCCCCTGGCAAACCACCTCTGACCTCCAGATGCACTTTAGGAACTTCAGCATGGCTCACAGAGATCAATTTCTGCATCATGGGCAGCGATGAGACAAAAATGTGAGAAATGACAAAAACCCTTTGATGAATGTAAGCATTTTGTGTTCCCAAAACCCACAATATACAAGTTCTTGAGCTGAATGCAACTGGAATCTGCCTCAGCATCAGCTCTGCTGCAGCAGATGCTGGAGGAAAATGAAGCCTGCCATCCCGCTGTGATTACAGATAGTGAATTAACCACATCCCAGCACACATGGGAGAAGTTTGCCTTCAGCACTTTATGACAGGAAGAAGAAGAAAAAGAAAAGCTTTTTGACAGATATTCTTTCTAAACCTGGCTAACATTGTGACAGGGTCTATTTTAACAGAAACCACAGCCAAGGAGTTTCGTGGCTTAAACCTAAACGGTGAAATCTGTGCATATGTTCCACCGTTTAATCTCAGCAGTCCTGCAAAGTGCTTAACAATGTGTCTTGCATTCACCCATTGTCAGGCAGCATGCAAGACACAGGTGTGCCATGAGAAAGCAGCATCTTGCTCAAGGACACTTAAACACTAATAAATAAATAGAAATAGTAACTATGTGCACATGTATCCTATTCTGGTCTCCCAGGTATTAACCAACATCAGCATCATTAGCAAATTCAGCCTACTTCCTCTGACTTCTCTGACCTCATCTTTGCACATCAATAATAAGAAGCTGCACTAGGTTGTTGCTGTTTTGTTATCACAGACACCCCAAATTGCCTTCTAGATGCGCCACTGCTCCCAGTTTAGCTCGTGGCCGGTCACTGCGCATGCGTAAAGCCCGGTGTCCGGTGTCAGGCTGTCAGCAGCTGTTGAGTCCATGAACGGCAAGACCGAGACAGCAAATTAAACACACCCAAATAAAGCGTGCGGACCAGGTTCTGGACCGGCTCAGAGACGAACAGGTCGGGGCGGATTCAGCAGCACCAGCTGGTGATCTGCAGCTGGAGCTAACGGAGCTAACAGGCTAACTGACAGCGGACCGACAGCTGTTATCTAACGGGCTAACGGACAGGCCAGCGGCTCGTGGTAACCACGCTGCACCGCGCGGATCCACCGTGCCCCGATCTAATTTTTGGACCTTCGGAACCTCCTGCAGCCGCATTGTTTACGGAGTCCAGCGGCTGTTTTTTTGTGAAGCTCGACCGGGTCGAGGAGGCTCTAGAGCCGTCAGAGCACGTCAGCCCGGACGGGATAGACGCTCTCTGACCGGTTCGGACTGAGAACCGGGAGCCGAGATGCTGATAGGTAAAGTAGACTGGATTTGGTTCGGTGTTCCGGCGCGATACAGTTGGAGTCAACGCTAACATGCTAAGCTAGCTCGCATCAGCTTGAGGTACCAGGCTGTGACACACACGGACTGGGGTTTCGGGTTCCGCCAACTTCACTGCCAGACTCCATTCGAAAAGTGTTGCATTTAAGGGGTTTTGCCTCGGATAATAATAATTATCGGATAACTGTATAATTCACCGGCCTGACTTAAGTCTCAATTTAAATAAAAACGTCTGCTGATAAATTCGGCACACGATTGAGCCTCCAGGTGACACTTCATTAACTCAAATCTGAAATGTATTTCATGATTGTCGCCTCTACACCACCCCATCCCGGGTTCAGGGTTATGGAGAACAGGATATTTGGAGCTATGGTTTTTTGGTCATAAACGTGCAACCTTGTGTTGTGTGTTTTTACGTCGTACTGTAGGGTTGTGTCAGTTTACCACCATCCGGTGCTGTTTTCTGTTTTAATTGTTGTGTAAGTGCTCCACTGTGAAAAAGATCCCAAATTTAGGAATTTTATGAATGGTGTTTGGTTCGTGTTCTACTGTTTTGTCGTGAATCTAGGGAATATATGCATGACAGCTGGTTATAATGTGTTGGATATTTATAGCAGTGTATTTTATTAATTAGTATCAGACATCAGAATAAACAGTAACATGTAATCTGGCAGTTTTACATCTTCATGCAAATGAAACTATACAATATACAAAAGATTTATTTATTTTTTTTAAATGCAGATAACGTAATGCTTATCTAAATTATCTTATACTTATGGAACGGCCTTATCAAAGTTATTTTAGAGTATTCTGATGATTTCTTAACAGTAAGGCTCACATCACTGGATTTTCACATTTTTAATGGCGTTTGTTATGTGATTGAACCCTGTGTTAATGATGTATTTTGAAGAGGTTGTTTCTCTTCTCAGCAGCAGTCGGTGCCGGATCCGGAAACCCTGCCGGCACGGGCAAGAAACACCGGCGCAGAGGCAAGAAACACCGGAGAATCCGAGCCGAAGAGAACCGGTAAGAAACCAGCAGAGACTGTAGACTGGATCAGCTGCTTGCCCCATACACAAACTCACGGGCTAAATTTAGAGGAGTGTCTTAATGTGAGAGCATGTGGGTGCACTCCAAGAAAATTGTGTGTCACCTCCATTCATTTAGAGCATTGATTTTTACTCCTTAATCTGATTTTCTGATCGCATTATATTAACAAGTTCTGAAAAGTTTGAGCTCTTTTATATCTTATCAAAGAAGCATCTCTGGTGCCTTAATGAGCTTCCACTTTTTCTAACTTTAAAGTTCAAGATTGCTTCATGTCCTATTTATGCTTTAATATCACAGAAACACACTGGAAGCAACCTGTTTATTTGCCCTCCTGTCAGAACTTAACCAGCATCTTCAGCTGTGGGGAAACGTTAGTCAACCTTTTTTAGATTTTCTTTATTTCTGCATAAAAGTGACGTTACACAAGTCCTAAAACAAGACAAAAATAACCCAATTAAATGGATAACATGCAAATATTGTAATTTGTTGTTGATTTATTTTCAGAAAATGACTCAGTATTACTTATCTGTGAGGGGGAGGTGAAAGTGTGTGAAGGATTAGCAGTAGATTTGAACTTGTTATCAGATGGTTTTTATTCAGTGAGATTGCAATCAGGTGTGAGTAAACCCTGCATTTTTCCTTGCAGGTCATAGATCTATCAAAGTGTGGTTATCAGAACCCATTGGTCATGTTAATATTCATGAGTGTGTCATCAGTGAGCAACGTCGGTGCACATTACTGCCTGATTGCTGTTAGCTAACGATTATGTGGAGAAAGCAGAATGCTGTTTGAACAGTGCTTTGTAAATGGATGAGCCTGTTACAGAACTTTTTAACTTTGGAGCATCATCTGTAGAAAAAGGAAAACACTGCATTTCAGCATAAGAACCTAATCCCATCTGTGAAACATGGTGGTAGCAGTATCGTGGTTTGGGCGTGTTTTCTGAATTCTGAATCATGCCAGCAAACTCCGAAGGATAATTTCAGGAAACCTGAAAGAGGAGAAAGTCGATCCTGCACCAAGAAAATAAGCATCAGCATACACACTGTTCATGCAAAGAATGGTCAGAGAATAATGGAGATGGCCGGGAAATGGTCTGAAGTGAGCGTTCACGTGAGGACACCTACTCCAGTTACATGAGCTAAAGTTTGGAATAAAAATTCCTACAACCAGTGTGCAGGACTGATCAAGAGTTATGTTTAGTTGTAGTTAGCGCAGCATCGATGGGTTTGCACCAGTTACTGAAGCACAGGTTTATATCATTTCCCTTTTATGGATATGTAAATTAACCAACAACTAAGACCAATATTTATATTGAGTTTGGTTAATATGGTTCTGATTTCTACCTCTTTGACATCTTTGTGCAAAAATATAGAAAATTCCAGATCCTTAGCTGTACCAGAGTAAGGCTCTAAATGCACAGACAGCTTTTTTTTTTGCACTTTGGTCATCTGTTCCTTTTTTCTTTTTTTTTTTTACAAAAAATAAATCTTTTGAATCTCGGCGTTGAGGGTATTTAAACTCTATCACAAAAACAGCTTCGGCACACAGTTTTCTTTTTTTTCTTCCCTCTGCTCTGCTCAGTTCATCTCTGGGAACACTTCTGTGCTCTTCACTGGCACTTCTCTCTCACAATCACTTAAATTCAAGAAAGGTTGTGACTTACAGTATCAACACTGTAGATAGTGAAGAAAAATTTAAAGAAGATGGGCTTTGTAACCTAGCAACAACAACCTCTCTCGCTGTGGACACGGACCCTAACAAAATTAGTGCAACATCAGCACCTGAGAGTGTTTCTGTTCTGCTAATATCCAGCTGTGTATGATTGTGCAGTTTAAGAAGCCCCTCAGTCCTCATGTCTAAATGTGGTCTTTTAGCTCCTGTCGCTTTAAGACCCCCTTCCCCAAAAGCCCACTTTTTCTTTTGATTGGCCATCTCCAGGAAGCCTCCTGAGAGGCAGTACTCGTAGTTATCAGGGGTACTCACTGATAACCCACACTGTATGGTAGTCAACCATACGTTACAAACTGGACATCAGGTTATGTTTAGTAAGACTTCTGATGAGTCGACCCCTGCTGGTCATTAGAAAGAATGCAGGTGAAAAATACTTTACCTTTTCACACTCTGAGGCTATCGAGTCACTGGCTGTTTTGGAGACTACATAGAGCCTCGTTCACATTGCCGCCCCACCACTTACCTTTATGCCTCTGCAGATTTAAACTGAAGAACCACGTCAAACGTTTAGTATTTTTACTTCTGAGCCGTAAAAATGCTGACGGGGTGTTGTCGTCACCGTCCGGGGATGGCAGCCGGTGTTGATACCCAAGTTTGACTCAAAAACAAGGTGGCGTAGTAGCTTCAAATTGATACCTTAGGTGTATCTACTAAAAATCTCGATCGAGTTCAAATCTCAGTGACCTTGACCTCGAGGTCAAGTTTTCTGAATATCTTGTGAATGTAATAACTCTATATCAAGGTGATGTATTATTTTGAAATTGATACCATAGGTGTGTCTACTCAGAGGCTGAGGGGTAGCACTGGCGGTTGGCAGTATTTTTAATATTTGACATGGACAAACAAAGTCTTTATTTGTGCACAGAAGGGGAAAGTCTCTGTGTAGCCATCCAGCCTGCTGTCTGCTATCTGCTACCTGGGTCTGATTGAAAATGAGTTGATTAGTAGGTGCAGATTTCCATGTGAAGTATTTGGAGTGATGAAGAACAGCTTTAGGCTCAAGTTTTTCAAAGTTTGCTGGTAGGTTTGGTTTTTCAGGTAACTGAAAAAACTGTAATACAGACGTTAAGATGAAGCAGAGGTCTCTTTTCATGGGTCATGGCTGGCATTGCACTGGCTGAGTAATGTCCTTTAATTTTCCATGACTGAAGAGCTGCCTGCCAGACTGAAGTGAGGGCATCAACACCTGTGACAGTTAATTCAATCAGACTGGGTATTTACTGAGTTTAACTGCCCACGAATGATGACTGACAGATTTCCAGTGAAAGTTTTGAGCTGTGAGTCTTGCCGATAAACAGCTCGTCACATAACGACATACAACATGGCAGGCGTCCTGCTAAGCTAGCTGCTGTCCCGCTGACAGAAACAGGTTTGGTCTCAGCCTGAAGACACTCAGATCCAATAATAGAACCGGAGACTGAATTATGATCCCACAACACACACACACACACGCACGCACTTCAGTCTATTTCAGTGCAGCTCAGGCAAACTTCAACAATGTCCATGACTCAGATGTGACGGAAAGCTCTGTGTGTGTGTGTGTGTGTGTGTGTGTGTGTGTGTGTGTGTGTGTGTGTGTGTGTGTGTGTGTGTGTGATTTGATCTCTGCAGATTATCTGTGTCCAGAATGAGATAATCACTGAGCTTGTAACAGTCCACAGAGCTAAGGGTTAGTGTTTTTGTTTGTTTTCAGAAGTTTTTAAAAATTATTTTTACATAAACAAACAAAACAAGAAGAAACAAACTGCTTCTCTGATCCCACCCATGGCAGTTCGTACACCAGCAAAGCACACACACACACACACACACACACACACACACACACTTTAATTCAGAAAGCACAAAATAAACAACTTCTCCAAATCTTCATCCAAATGTCAAAAAGAGTCCTTCAACCTTCATATTTTACTGTACACATCATTTTTTTTGTGTATGAGGTTTGATGTGATTAGTCTTTCTCAGGGTGTTAGGTGTGGTCTGGGAGTTTATATTCCTGAAATGTTTCCAGTAGCTTTTTGACATTTCAGCGACTGAGGTTCATCCTCATTAGTTTATTTTCTCTTAAAGTCGCTTTTCAAATTTCTTTTGAAATAGTCATCTTACACATGAGTTACTCCCTTCTCCAAGTCTTTTAATCTTTCCACATGATTGAACACTGTGAAAGTGTTCATTTAGTCTCTGTGGATATGACCAGTGTTGTTACTATTATTATTATTATTGTTATTATTGTTATTGTATCAACTGGGGTTTTTCCTGGCTAAAAATGTGCCTTTTGATTGCACATAAGCACGACTGGTCCCCTGGTCATATATAAAAGCTGCATAATAATGAGGCACAGTGTCTTTGTTACTTTATTCAACTGAAATCTATGCATTGATTGGTATTTTTGGCCCTTTGATAGACAGAAAGGCATTTAATTTAAAATCTAATTAAAAAGCAGGTTTTTTTTGTCATAGTCCATTTATGACTTTTGGTGGATGAAACATTTTTATATGTAAGAGAAACCCTGATCGGGCATCATGTAGCTGCCACTTGCGTGGGTTTCTAGCTTTCCCCAGCAACTAATGTCTAACATTCACAAGTGAATTATCTGTAATACTTTTGTTAGCAAACTAAAGCTGCCAGTGAACAGATTTTGATAGTTGAAGAATGTCACTCAAAGATGTTCATGTTGCTGATGTGATTTAACGAATTATTGTTCCAACCGTAGGTTAAAATCATCTTAAAATTGTGTGTTCTGCATCGCTCAGGTGTTGTTAAAACAGGTGCTTGTGCGTCTATTTATTTGATGTTTTTTGTACTGTGTGCATGCATGTCTTACCCCATAATTTCAAGATAAATGTATTTAGAATAAAAAATGTCCTCATAATTCTTGCCGATTATGAATTTTCTAATTTTTTTTTTTACTGAGTTTTCTGACCTGTATTCTCAATACACTCAATATACTCTGCTTTTTTTGTTTTGTTTTACCATTAGGTCTGATGACCTCTGTAACGTTCAGACTCTAGATGCTGACAGCAGGGTACCCACAGCAGCCCCACAGACTTGTTCCCAGACCGCTCTGCCACCCCATGAAAGCACTCCAGACGCAACCACGGCACATGGAAACGCGTTAGCATGTCCAGGAGATCCCAGAAGCACTTCAGACACAACCACACTACACAAAAACATGTCAACATCTCCAGAAGATCCCAGAAGCACCCCAGAAGTAACCACACCACACAAAAGCGCGTCAAAATCTCCAGAATATCCCAGAAGCACTTCAGACACAACCGCACAACACGAAAACATGTCAACATCTCCAGATGGTCCTAGAAGCACTCCAGAAGTAACCACACCACATGAAAACACTTCATCGTGTTCAGAAGATCCCTATGAAACCACCACGGCACCCCACCAAGAACCCCCACAGGAGCCCATACGAACACCCTCGTTAACCGCTGAAATCACAGCCCTGAATGCTCCCCGTACACCGCCACCACCTCCCCTCCAGACCTCATCACCATTTCTAGGCACAGTAATTACCCCTGAGGAACCCCTGGTGCCTCCTGAAACTACCCTCAGCAGCTATAAGTTTTGCAACCGGTCACCTCCTGCAGCTTATCCACATTCTCCTCACAGTCCCAGCCAACCACTGCCAGCTGTTACTCAGAGTAATAATACCCAGGATTCCTCCATATCGCCTCACAGAACTCTTCAGTCCGTCACAGCAGACGGCCAAACAGAGCTCTACAAATCGCCTCCTACCTCACCGCACACGGTTACCCACAATGCCTCTAAGTCCCCGTCAGTGTCTGCTACGCATCCTGCCAAAGCTCCTCCCACTCCTCCGTTAAGCCCCTCCCAACCCGATCCTTACCTGCTTACCTCAGTGACCTTTACGTCCAGTGTCTCCTCCCACCTGTACTCCCCCCTCTGCTCCTCCTCCCCCTCTTTCATGCGCTCTCTTGACTCTCCGGGACCTCCCATTAGCCTGCCTCCCATGATGCCAACGGCAACCCATCAACTGACCTCACCTCCTCCAGCTATGACCCCGCCCCCTCCAGAGTTAACCCCACCCCCAGCTCAGCTGCTGGGCTCTGATGATGAGGAGCAGGAGGACCCGTCAGATTACTGTAAAGGTGAGCATTTATCAGAGAAACCTCAGGAGTCCATACTGGATCCCTGCAAGAGTGAAGATCTGGTGTGGGTTTAAAAATAGAAGAAACAAGATCATTTATTTTCTTTCTGTGTGTTCCAGGTGGATACTACCCTGTGGATATTGGCGATCTGTTTAACGGGAGGTACCACGTGGTCAGGAAACTGGGCTGGGGACACTTTTCCACCGTCTGGCTCTGCTGGGATCTGCAGTACGGCACACATGGTGTTTTGAAGACAGTTCGTTGGCTTTTTGCACGGTTTCTGTTGTCACATGATGTGAATGTGTGTCTGATTCAGGAAGAAGCGTTTTGTGGCGCTGAAAGTGGTGAAGAGCGCTCCTCATTACACCGAGACGGCTCTGGACGAGATCAAACTGCTTCGATGTGTGAGTCTTTGGTCTCTTATGCTTTCTCTAAACAACGGCAACAACCTAGCCTGTGGCTCAGGTAACCAGTCTGCCTGCTGTCTGTCCCTCCAGGTGAGAGACAGCGACCCCTCTGACCCCTACAGGGAAACCATCGTCCAGCTCATTGATGACTTCAAGATCTCTGGAGTCAATGGAGTGCGTATCCTTTAACCAAGTTGTTTTTATTTCTTTTTTTAAGATTTATTTTTCCCTCTTTGAGAATGACGCTACGTGCTAATTAGTGGACAATATAAAAAATGACCCCCTTGCTTGTAATTTCAAAGTTCAGTCGCTGCTGTGGAGCTAGCTCCAGCGTGTCCCATGTAGCTTTTTCATACTGGAAAGTTGTTGTGATTCATTGACTCGTTCAGCGGCTGCAGTGGGACAGACATGAAGACCTGTGTTATACTTTCAGAGTCCGTGAATATACACCACAGTGTAGTGGATCGACACAGTCCTGAGCTCTGTTACTGCAAATTTGAAAAGTCACAGGTCTTTCGTTGCACAGTTGTGAACAGGAATCCTTCGTCTTCGCCCTTAAGGTCGGCAGATTAAAGATATCGAGGAGAAGAAGACGCTGAGAATGAATTAAAATATTTGCTGTACTGTCCTGATTATTATCAGTTAAGTATATTTATATTTGGTGAGGTATTTTAAGGAGGTGTTGTGTAAATCTACTTGGGCTGAAAACATGATATCAAAGCAAATCTGCTGGTTCTGTTCTGGAGATTCAGCAGCAAGGTTAGCGAGCCGCTATACGAAGCTCAGCGAGGCTGCAGAGCAGAACAGGACCTATTATGGCCAGCTGGTGTCCATCCGTGAAGGAGACTTGCTGGAGAGGAAGCTGATTATGTTTTTCCATTAGTTTTTACCAAGTACTTGGTACTTGTGGTAGTGTGTGTGGTACTGTTTAATGATTAATTTTTAGAAAGAGTGGGCTGTCAGTTTCCTCAGCCGTTCTCAGATGTCTGTATGGTTCTGGAAGTTTTGGGCCACCAGCTCTTAAAGTGGATCATCAAGTCAAACTACATGGGACTTCCTCTGGCCTGCGTCAAGACCATCATCAAACAGGTAGCACATGCAAATAGAGATTATACAATGTATGCACAGTGACTTGGACTCGCGGACCGGCATGGACTCGGCTGTGTGCTTACAGGTGCTGCAGGGTCTGGATTACCTCCACACCAAGTGTAAGATCATCCACACTGACATCAAACCGGAGAACATCCTGCTGGAGGTTGATGAGGTTTACGTCAGGAGATTGGCAGCTGAAGCTACTATCTGGCAGAGAGCTGGAGCCCCACCCCCTTCTGGATCATCAGGTGATCAGCTGCTATGTGATTGGTCGGAACTAGGAAGCGTTAGTGTCTGTTAATAGGTGTTTGAAATGAACCTGCTAATGAAGCTTTTGTCAAGTGTTTTCCAATCGAAGTGAGAAATAGATCAGTGAGCTCTGTCAGATTAGAAACAGAAATATTTAAAGCTAAGACGTGTGTCCACACAGTTACTGGGAGCTGTGGTTTCCACTCCATACAGAGAGACATCTACCTGCCTGTCTGTCTGCTTTCTGAGCTGTCTCCTTCTCCTTTCTTACACAGTTCTAACTGCACTGTTTCTCCTTTCTCTCTGTTTTCCTCCTTTTCTTCTTCCTGGGTTTCTGCCGTTTCCTCCCTGTTTGTCTGTCCCTGTGTGTCTCTCTCTCTAGTTAGCACGGCTCCCAGGGATCTAGAGGTAAGTGTCCAGATGTGATGCCTGCTGTGTTCAAATGCAAGCTCTAAACACCTAGGATATCTTTTCCTTATCTGGCTTCAAATACCCTAAAATCATTAATCAGGCTAAGCAGTCACGTGGAGATTATCGGCTTGATACATTTAGTTAGAATCACCGCAAACTCCAGTGGCAATTGTTTGGCAGTATGTAGTCGACTGGAAACATGGAAAGGTCTACTAGCATATTTTTTTTATGCAGGTGTAGCTATAGTGTACAAAAGCACTGTATTAATGTGTGAATGTGGCTTGAGTGTAAACCAGTGTGAGTGGCCAGTAAAACTGGAAAGTCCCGGAACCAGTCCCATTAAAACCAGAAAAAAAATCTGACTGTGTGAATTATTAGACCAATCAGTATCACTGTCCCAACACTGAGGCACAGCAAGATCAGATTCATGTGATAGATCATTTTAAAATAATAATTTTTCAGCTGGTGTTGAAATGTGAGAGCAGGCAAATACAAAAGTAATAACTGTAGAAGCTCCTGTAGGCTGCTCCCTTATTCACGAGAGGTCGCCACAGCAGGTAGCTCCACGCCAGGGACCTTTTGCATGTTACACTATGGAGCCACAAGTTGGTAAAAAGTTCACAATCAACCTGGTAATACGCTGATGTGCAACTAAAAGGGTTTCCTGTTTTTATATGGAGCAAAATGGCTCTAAAATTACTTGCAGCCAGTAGGACAGAAATTTAGGCAGGAGTTATGTTACCTCTGCTAAGAGTCTGTATCTCTCACTGATGCTAATCAGGAATGAAAAATTATTTGGAAGGTCTCGAAAAACTGAAGAAACTCCTTCTGCCGGCATTATATGTGCTGGATACCTGTAAAGCAGGGGTGGGGAACTCCAGGCCTCGAGGGCCGGTGTCCTGCAGGTTTTAGATCTCACCCTGGGTCAACACACCTGAATCAAATGATTAGTTCATTACCAGGCCTCTGGAGAACTTCAAGACATATTGAGGAGGTAATTCAGCCATTTAAATCAGCTGTGTTGGATCAAGGACACATCTGAAACCTGCAGGACACCGGCCCTCGTGGCCTGGAGTTGCCCACCCCTGCTGTAAGGTATAAGGATAAGTTATCCTGGCGTTGTTCTCCCATAAGAATTGAACTGCGTTTGTGACGCTGAAAAGCCGAGCTCAAACCTGAACTTACCTCACTCAGCCTCAGATCCTACCTTGTAGTACAGGTATCAGATACGTTATAGCTGTAGTAAACTACTGCAAGCTGATTGGATGAAAGTCAAGAAAAGGAACTGCGTGCGTGGGTGTGCATGGGTGTGTGTTGTCAGTAACACCAGGTGTGTGTTTGACCATCTTGATTACAGAAACATAAAATTGTTGTTGCTGAAGCTTCACTGTCCCGCTGCCTGTCTCGTCCTGTGTGCGCGCAGATTGGAAAACTGTCTAAAAACAAGAAGAAGAAGTTGAAAAGAAAAGCAAAGCGACAGCAGAAGTTGTTAGAGGAGAGACTTTTTGATATACAGGTACAGTAGTACTGTAGTAATAGTACTGTGAAACATGCTGCACTAGTCCTCCAGCAGTACTGCAGGGTTTTCTTTTCTGTTTGTGTGTTCAGAGGATGGAGGAAGAGGATGGTGTGCTGCAAGCTGAGGATGCAGACAGTATCAGTGAGTGCACAGAGTGTGAATGTGACCATTAGTAAAGGCTGAAGTAGAATTTGTTGTCTAACACAGAATAAATACGGTGTTTCTTTGTTCTTAGGCTCTCTGGTTGTCAATGGCAACACTTCCTGCTCTATAGCCAATAGCAAAACCAGCCCAGAGTCCAACTGCTCTTGGTTTGAGGATGGTTGTAACGGCCACGCCCCCGGACGGTTCTCCAGTCCCGCTTCTGGTCTATCAGGGTTCTCCAGCTCAGTGATGTCAGCAACGTCTGAATCGGCACTTTCTACTCAGTCCGGATACTCGAGCGGACGAGAAGGTTGGACACGCACGCACGCGTTTCAATTTACTACTTTGCCTTTAATCATCGTTTTTAGTCTGTTTTTGTAGCAACTGAGAGATTTTTGGCCCATTCTTCCTGGAAAGACTTCCAGTTTTATCATATTCCAGTGTTATCTTTCTTATACTACTCAAAGTTATTCTACAGATTTTCAGATAAAGAGCAGGTTCTAACCAGGGGACTGAGGAGCAGCCCTAGGAGGCATCCCATACAATGATATGATGATGAAGCAAAGGAGTTGCTCTACTCTGAGCTCCTCCCACAGATCTTTCAGAGGAAGCTGATTTGTGCTCCTTGTATCCAAAACCTTATTCCTCTGGAGGAATAAGCAGTAAATCGATAGCTTTACCTCTGTCACCCACAACAGACCTCTGAACTGTCGGCTTCACTGTTGATGTTGCAGCCGATCTGCAGCCGATCTGCCTCATGAACACGACTCCGAGTTGTTTGAACTTCTTCTCTTAAGGCAACAACTTATTCCTAACTTAGAAACCTCCCCACTTCAAGCTGGGACCGCATCATTTGCAAAAAGGGATCCTCAGACTCAACAGTTCAGACAACTAACCACACTTGACAGGACTTCTCCTTCAGCTCAATGGTTGGTTAGGGAACTGGAGGTGGAACGTGGCCCATTTGTTCTCTCGTCCTGTAATCTCTGCCAAATGGAAGTTTAAATTTCCTGGACTGGGACCTCTGCCAAACGATCCCACTCCACCCTCACTATATGTTTTAGTATGCCAGACATGCTCCCTCACCTCCTGATCCAACTCGCCGCCGAGTGGTGATTATTTGACAGTTTGGCTCCTCTTCACCCAAACAGCTGAAAGAGTTATGATGCCGATGATGCAGTCAGAAAATCTATAATTGAGTGGCAGCCTAGGATGTCCTGTTGCTAACTGGACTTATGAACATGCTAATGCTCAAACACGGTGTTATGGGCAAACTACGAGTCCAATAATATAACACCACCCCTCCAGCCCTCCAGGTTTCTCCATCATTCGCCACGTGAACACTGAAGCCACCCAGTAGAAGTTCTTCCAGCAGCTCGCTCAGTGTCTTTAAATTAGCCAGATCCTCCTAACTGCTGCATTAATACAAACGGCAATAAAATCAGTTAAACCAATCAGGTTTAACTGATTCTTCTGTCTTTCTTTTTTTTTTTTTTTTTTTTTTTTTTTTTTTTATTTTCTTTTTTTTTTCCTTCTCCTTTTTTCTT
>VUQG01013597.1:32251-49050 GCA_015106755.1 Etia nguti
AGGGAAAAATTTGTATTCCCCAGCTGGTTGGTGAGTGGTTGTTGGAGGTTTCGGGCAGTTGCTAGGTGAAACTGGTTGCAGAGCGAGACTTGATCCAGAAGTTGCTGTGAGTAGTTCAACTACAGGTGCCTGTAGACTAAGCTGATCATGCTCACTCAAAACAATGCTTGCATTTCCAGCAGACGCATGTGCAGTTCAGTAGTGACTCTCTGCTCAGTGCTGCTAAAAATAGATTTATTTTTTCCTTTAATGCAAAGTCAAGCTGCACAGAGCAAATAAGGAGAGCAGGAAGTCGGGCACAGAGAGGCTGGCTATATTTCAAATTAAGACCCCACGCACACTGAAATTCCAGCGGCGCGAAAGCTTGAACAAAGCTTGTCGGACGTGAACCTGGTGTATTCCCGTAAAGAAGGCTCATCAGGTAGATGTCATCCATGCAGTGGTGCACAGCAGAGGACCAGTTTCTTAAATACAGTATGAAGCGCTCTACGAACTATTCTTGAGCTAATCTGAATGAAGTTTGGAGGTCTGTAGCGATTGACCCCGCTCTGTGATTTTTACCACCTCATGGCTGAGACTTCCACTTTGTTATAATCCTACTACCAGCTGACTGTGGAGTATTTAGTAATGCGGAAACTTCACTGGACTTGTTGCACAGGTGGCATCCGATCACGGTACCACGCTGGAATTCACAGAGTCCATTTTACAAATGTTTGTAGAAGCAGTCTGCATATCTGGGTGCTTGATTTTATACACCTATGGAAGTGACTGGAACACCTGAGTTCAATGATTTGGATGAGTGAATACTTTTGGCAATATAGTTTATGAAAACGAGTTCACTGGACTCAGGTGGTCTCCACAAACCTGAAGCAACTGCACGATTCCACCACGGCTCACCTTGCTGAACCTCTGAAGGCTAAAGTCTGTCTGACCCCAGTACTAGCAAGGTGGATTTAATAAAGGGGTCGGTGAGTGTATAATTCTATATGTTGTGATGTACAGTATAGTGATAACACGGAGTATGGTCAAAGTGTTTAATAATAATAAAAAATTCAGCCACAGGAACCAGAGTGACTCTGGTTTAAGGACATCATCCTCGTCACCGTCCACATGTTCCAGACTGAACGTCCCAGCAGGCGGCCGACAAACAGCACACCTTTCTGAGCCCGCAGGACCCTTTCAGTCTGGAGCAGGTGGAGGTTGAGGCCCAGCTTTCATTAAAAAGTCTCTTCCTGTAGGTCAAAGGTCAGCTGCTTCAGTCTCTCAGTTTAACAGTTCATCCTAAAATCTTCACTTCTTCTTCCTCACCACCGTCCAGCCATCTTCTTCATCCTGAGTAGGAGGTGGAGGAGGAGGAGGAGGATGTGTCCTGCTGACCGATGGACCAGATGCTTCACACTCCATCTCCTGCACACACAAACAACCATCACTCAACTCAATTCTGGTGATTTCATTATCTAACAAAAAAATAAGTTCCACCTGAACCCCTCAGTCAGCTGTGTCTTCATACTATCAATATTTTTAAAGTTAGAGGCCTTCGAAGTACACGGGGCGGGGCCATATTTGGCATTTTAGTGGTTGTGGTTTTTCCAAGAATTTTAAACGCAGAAAAAACACATTTGAGTTCTGTTTTAAAACAGCACCCAAATCCATTTTACACCCACTCCACATATCATAATGTTTTCTGTCTGTTTACGATTATAATGTGATCACAGAAGCAGTACAACTTTACAAATGGCCAGAACAAGGATGTAACTGTATCAGAGGAGAATCTGAAAGATTTTCAAACGAGCACTGGAGGCTCCGATTTCCCTCTATCCATCCACATACTGGACAGTCCATCACAAATACTTTCTAATTATGTGATACAGTCATTTTTTTTTAAGCCACAAAAGGAATCACGGCTAGAAGATGGGATCAAAATGTAGATATAAAGAATATCTTTCATATGCTTCAACTCATTTTGACCAGCTGCTTGTCATAAATGAGGATACAACCCTGGAAAACTCAACCAAAATGCACCTTTTGAAGTTTCCTCTTGAGAATTATCAGAAAAATTATTATTATTATCAGAATTATCAAGATTTCGGCTCGAGCGGGCGCACAACTGATTTGGCTGCATGTTTTAACAAAGCCTATAAAATGTTTTATTTCAGGTCTGAAAGATTCAGATTACTCTATAAAAAAAGCGGGAACGTCGCTCAGTGATTCTCAGTGGAAGTGACGGAGGTCAAAATCCACAGTCCTGATTCTGACATCAAAACTGTACCTGACAATCATCAGCCTACAGAAATAACATGACCCAGCTATGAATGTCTGTGTGTGTGCCGTACCTGCGCTTCATCGTCGCTCTCTTCATCAGACTGTGTCGGCTGAGCCGTGACCTTTGCCCTTTGACTCTTATTCTGTGTCAGAGTGTTGATGGTGTGTTTGAGCTGCTCCAGTGCCCCCTGCCGCCACTGACTGAACATCTGCAGCAGATTGACGGACACCTACACACACACACACACACACACACACACAGATATCACGTCACCTTCAAACATCCTGCAGACCAGCACTAAGTAGACGGTTCTGTGTTCATTCCTTCAGTTTTTGTTCGGTGTGAAATTAAATAATAAAACTACTTTAATTGCTGCGCTTTAGTTCAAACAGGTTGACGTCAATGAGGAAACAACTGTGTGGAGAGTTTAGTGGTTTGAAAAGTAAAAAGGTGGCCGCTTCATTGTTTACACAAGAACAAAGAGCTCAGAGCAAGAGTCGTCCTGGAAAGCGTCAGGAAAGAAGAAATAACGAGGCTCAAACAAAGCAGAAGAGATCAAAAGGAGCCGCTTTAACGGAATCAGCACCGCTTTTGTTCTGAAAAGGCAGCAAAACTTCAAAGTGACAGAGAAGCAGGTGTTGTTAAGGTGGATGCTAAATTTAAAGAAAAGCAGCAGGTGCGACTCTTTTCCAGGATGAGACCGACATGAATCTCTGAGGACTCAACAGCAGCTCCAAGAGGACGACCAGGAAACACTCAGGAACAAAAACCAGCATAAAGGAAAGAGGAAGCATCAGATAAGAAGAAAAGTGATGAAGCAGCAGGATGGATGGACGGGGTTATGGAAACATCTGGGAGCTCATCATCAAACAGTATTCATGTTCTGCAAACCACAGACTGGCTGTAGCACATCGCGCACCGCCTCCCTCTGGCTACAGAGCTCCCTGCCAGCTCTGGAGCGGAGCGGACAGCGAACGCACCACCTCTGCTCGACCGTAAAACTCGAACAGCCCATTTTCAACCATGACGTCTGCATCATTAAGCACATCATACTGAAAGCTGCAGCTTCATTCATGAGGCAGTATGAGCACGAGAGGTGTTGTGTATCATCCTTTTCACAAACACAACAAAAAGACTACAACTAAATATTCTTGCTGGCGAGAAGAAAAACTCATGAACTCACGCCTTCTCGCTCGTCCTACTGATCTAACTGATGAAGACGTTAATAAGACCTCACCGCGCAGATATAACGCTGACATCAGGAGGCAGGAAGGTGATGAAGACAACCAGAATTTACATGCATAAATGGCATAAACACGCTGTTTTTATTATAACAGCATATACAAATCCATACAGAGAATGGGAAATGTTAGCCTCTGATGCCAAGGGTTTACCTTTCTCCACAGAAGACTTAAATATAGTGAAGATGAATGCATTTTGAATACAGGATTTAAAAAAACGCTGATATTGCCGTTTTCTTTTTGTGTGTGTGTACCTGTGGTAAACTCCCATCATCCACCACTGTATTGAACTCCTGATCCATCAGCTCAGCGATGAAGTCCTCGACTTCGTACTGCTGCAGGTCGGCTGACACACACAAACACACAGAGATGTTAACACAACATGAAAAATGACCCTGAAGCTTTCACTGTTTAATTAAATGTGGTTCTGCTCCTTATTTCTATTCTTAGAATCTACTAGAAAAGCTCTGCATGGCGCACAGTTCAAAACATCTTAAACTGCTCCTCAGTTCATCCTCTGTCTGAAATATTATAGATCATCTCCCTTTAAACCAAACTTCTTCTGACAGTCTACACCTTGGAAACAGAGGGTTTAAACTACGGGTGGGCGGGGTTTCAGTGTCTACAGGCAGAGCCGTGTTCAGATGAACATATTAAACATATCAGAACAGTCTGAAGTCTTTAGGTTCACATGGGTTGCTTTTACATACGACAGCCTCATTATTTGAAACTTAAGTCATGTTTTATATGAACATCAACCAGAAAAGAAGCAAAGGACAAAAGGAGTCCTTTAAACCTCTGAAACACACTTGACTGAGTTTCCTTTTAATCAGAATGTTGCTGAACATCTTTGTGTCTGATACGGTGATCCAGACACAGACACAACTTGATATCGACAGAAACGTTGTCTAATTATTTGTCTTTTCTTATGTTGGTTTAATTTTTAAATAAATGTAGCATATCAGGTTGTCCTATGTCAGATTAAAAGAACAGACTGAACCGTTCGGGAGAACTTGCAGCACTTGGAGTCAAAGGCTCAAAGTCACTTTTATTCATGCATCCTGTTCGCTTCACGAGCTGAAACTGAGACAACCCAGATCACATCTAACGATCACTGAAAGAAGAAACTCGATTTTAAGGGTTCACCCGCTTCTAATTAGCACTGTAACAACTACACATACCCACCGTTGTCATGGAAATACTGCTGAACCACATCCACCATCCAATCAGCTTTCTGCTGACCGTAGACGCCTCCAAACCCGTTGTCCACCGCAATCTGGCCGACACACAGAGATGGTACATTTTATTGGTTGCTGTGACCTCACATCATACATAACACCAGATTTATAATTCTGACTTAAGAATAAACGAGCTGATTAATAAATTCTCACAAACAGAGAATCCTGCGAGATGGTTCAGGCACCCAACTCCACATCCTCCCCACACGTCTGTTTAAATTTCCTACTTCTCCCTCCAGTATGTGGTCACCCCACCAGCCCAGCATCCACATGCCCAGACTCCAAGATCTACCTGCATTCTGCTGAAGTAATGAATCATTTTGAAACATTTAAAAAGATGAAATATCCACAGGTCAAAGTTCATCACCTTCTTTTGGTTGCTCCCTTTAGGGATCGCCACAGCAGATCATCTGCCTCCAGTCACAGCAACTCTCTGCATGTGCTCCTTCACTACATCCCTGAATCTTCTCTGTGGTCTTCATATTGTCCTCCTGCTTGGCAGCTCCATCTTTACATCCACACGTCCAAACCATCTCAGCCATGTCTCTCTAACTGCCCTACCTGAAGCTGTCCCTCCGCTGTATGTTTCTAATCCTGTCTCTTCCAGTCACTCCAAATAAAAGACTTCACATCTTCATCACATCTCACAGCAGGTCTCTCTACCATCTCATGAACCTTTCCTTTTAGTCTTGCTGCCATCCTTCTTGAAAATCGGTTCTTCTACAAAGTTCATCTGCACTAAAATCGGTTTTTCTAGTCATTATTTAACCCAATAATACAGGAACAGAAGATGAGATTGTGACTGTGCTCCACACTTGAATAAATAACACTCATCTTGGCCAAGAAGGACTGGATTGATGATGATGTGGGTACAATAACGCAGAATCACGAAGATACTTGCAGAACAGGTCATCTGTTTATTTGATATATACCTGCTTCCTAAATCCCGCTGACTACGGTCCATTTAGCAACATAAAAACAATCACAACACAACCCCGGTGTGCCAAAAAGCGATTGCCTGTATTTAAATTGCTATAAAAAATTTTTTTTTAAAAAGACATGTTGGTCCATAATATGTGAGATGTATGTGAAATGTCTCCCTCATGTGTGATATCAAGTCATCTTGAGCCACAAACAACATTCCTGTCACAAGGTAGAAGCCGCAGTCAGTTTTTGGCAGAGTGACTTCTATATATATATAATTCATCCCGTTAAAAAAAAAAAATGCTCTGTGTTTATCTGTGATTTGTTTTAACAGAATAAAAGTTCCTCACGTGAGAGGCTTTTAGCATGTTAGCATCATGTCAGGTTTCCGTTGAATCAGTCACCTGTCTGTGTATCAGCCGGATCCGTCTGCCTGCTGCCCAAGAGGCAGTGGGTTGGCTCTAACTCACCTGAAGAACCGGCCAGGTTTGAAGAACCGCTCGGACTCCCTCCGTGAAGACCTCACGTGAAGCCGCGGAGGCCGCCATGTTGGGTCTGACAGACGGAAGGAGTCGAGTGCAGAAACAGAGACCAGATCAGACAGAAGCGATCGTTCAGGAAAAGCGTGCTCCCTCCAACCGAAACGGGACTGTGACAAAAAGCTAAAGAAATAAACAGACATGCATGTAAACTGTGAACTGCTCTAATTCTCTGGAAACTTTATCCAGAGATTTTAGTCCATAAATTAATGTTCTGTGGAGTGCCAGGAGTGCCAAAATGAATTAAATAAATACATCATTAAAAAATTAATTAAATGTGTCAATAATTAATTCAATATATAATTAATATAAATAAAATTGGAAATAAATAAATAAACAATTTATTAAATGTTTTAAATGGAATGAATGGGCATTTAATTAATTATTGAAATATTTAATTAATTAATGAAACATTTTAATTAATTCATGAAACATTTGATTAATTATTTAATGGCATATTTAATTAATCCATTTTGTCACTCCCGGCACTCCATAATTGTCTGCACATCCCTGGCGTGACTCTCCTGTTCTACCACAACCCAGATGTACAGTGAAGTCACTGACATGTTCAAGAATCCAGCTTAAGATGATCTGAGCTTTGTGACATTTTGTGTTAGCCTGGCATCAGAACACAGGCACACTGTGGTCATAAAGGGAGGGACATGACATGAAAGATCTAAGATTTTACAGATTACTTCACCATTTCTGTAACTGAAGAAGTGTCTTCCACTAGGAAGACCACCGTCTAACCACACTTTTAAATAACAAATGAAAAAATGAGAAACACGAAAACTCTCATAGACTGTATATAAACGATGGATATAGCTGCTGATTTCCACTATTGCCATTTTTGTTTTTTTAAAACCAGACATTACAGGCACAGGAGACTGCTCGACTGTTATTGTACGGTGGCCCTGAGAGGTCAAATGGACTGCGACTTACAAAAAACCAGCAAATAGAAAAATGCTGCAAAAGCACACAAAACACAACAGAAAGAGAAAAAAACAGCAACAAAAAACTAAGGAAAAAAAATTAAGGAAGGAAAAGAGAAGAGTTTCTTGGGAAACAAAAACGTGGCGGAACAGTGGCGGAAGTAACACGCTAACAGTAAACAGCCAGTAGCAAACATGTGTGTACAGTACTAAATGAATCATGTGATTAAATCAGTCATTGCCTTACATCCTTTCTCACATCACTAACGAACCCTCTGCTTCTTTGAACGTGTCTCAGTACAGTTCTTTGCAGCTGGTCCGTCAAGTTATTGTGTCCCCAGAAACACTTCCATTTTTATTCCTGATTTTTAAAAAGTTTTTGAAGCTTTTTTTTCTATTTCTGTTGTGTTTTTTTCTATTTCCTCTCAGGGTCACCATATTATCATCCTTTCCAACACTTATGTATTTTATAAAATACTCAACAAGACTTAAAGCTCTATGCAAGAATACAGTTTTGTTTTAAATGCTCATTTCACTCAATGATGAATTAACTGGTATATATTTAAACATAATAGAATCAAGCATTTACTGTTGTCCAGTCTCGGTCTGTGCAGGTTCTGTTGTCCACCTGCAGGTGGCAGCGACTCAATAGGAATCCACCTAAACATAAGCGAGACTTACAAAAAACCCCCAAGCCTACTGTCCATATTATTTATTATTATTTTACTTAGAAATAGTCTACATTTGCGCCGTCTTCATCTGCTGTCTGAGGAAGGATTTGATTCAGTTTGAGGTTTCTCAAATGTCTGCTTCTGCATGGCCAGAGGCCTGAGTGAAAGCAGGTTAGGGTCCAGATATCAGTTCAGCTCATATGAAAGCAATAAGTTCTCAGGAATATGGCATTAAAAGGTCTCAGTGTGCCGTTCGTGAGAGGCTCTCTAGTTATTAAAGAGTTTTTCGACACCTTTCACTGATTAATATCACTGTGAAAAAGAGATTCTTGGGGAGGGCGCTGAGCTGCAATACGAGTGTTTTATAGTGTTTGTACAGGGATGCGATCCTAAACTACAGACCCTGAAATCTTTTACTTGTTGTTTGTATATTCACTCTTTCCAAGACCTTTAAACACAACCAGAACTGCATTTTGAAACTGTATTAAACAACACATACATTTAATGAAATGTAGCTGATCTCCACCCGGCCCAGCTGTTGAATAAAATGTTGGATGTTTTCGCTCATAGGGATCGTTTTAATAGTTGAACTTATTATTTAAAACTTCAGCCATGTTTAAAGTGAACATCCATCATTGTAACACAAGACAGAGAATAAGAAAAAAGCATAATAACTAAACTTTAATCGCACAATCAAAACACAAAGAAGAATTTGCAGTTCATTGGCTGACGTTGCCTCAGAGTCTGCAGCTGTGGAGAGTGTGTTATTGCAGCTGTTTCACTTTTTCAGCCATTTTCAAATATTCACCTAATGAATGGATGCAACACATGCTTTCTCACCTCCCTAGTGATCCTATTAATATTAACTCACACGTTCACAGTCACATTTTTCCAGGTTTCCTTCAGCAGCAGCAGCAGCAGCAGCAGCAGCTGTGCTGCTTTTAGTCTGTATTATATTTTTAAATGTGACACTGAAGCATACATTAGTTATGTTGCTATAGGCCCAGGCTGCTGGAAGACATCGGATGCACAGAGGAGCTTTCTTCATCTCTAATTTCCTTCGCGTTCATTGCATTTATTTATGTACCGCTCTTGCATGCCGTTGCCTTTCTGTCTTCTCTCTCCAACAGTTTGTGCTCTGTTCTTTATCTCTGTGCCTTTCTCCTGGAATAATATAAATTCGACAGAAAGGAACCTCTGACACTGGAGCTGCATATTCCTGATGTTTGGTTGATGGCTCCACTAACCTGCTGAGCTGTTGTTAGTATATTTTTGCTGTTTGTCAGCTCTTTGTGCCTTTGTGTTCATCTTTTCTCTTTTCATTTTCCAGTTACTCCAACCTTTTAAGGCAGATATTTGATGTCTGTTCTGGTGGAAGCTTCTTCCTGTTAAAAGGGAGTTTTTCTCTCTCCACATGCTTTTCTCTCTGTGATATTTGCTTTTTTTTTTTTTTAACCTTACAGTTTAAAGTGTCCTGGGAATACATATATTGGAAATTGGCAGTGTATATAATTTATAAAAATAATCAGAAATCCTCCAAAATGATCATTTGAGCTTTCAGTCAGGTACAGGTAGGTCCATAAATATTTGGACAGAATGTGTATACACTCAAATGAAAGCTGAGGGTCTACACATTATGTACGTGTCCATTATACAACTAGAATTGGAATATGTTTCAGTAAACAGGTGAAAAAAACTAAACTTGTGTCCAAATATATTTGGACCTAACTGTACTTCTTAGTATTTCTGTCTTATGCTTCCTTCTTCTGCTTAATTAAAATTTTGGATGCAAACTTTGTAGTTTTAGTCCATATAATTATTGTAAAGCTTTAGAACTTTAAGCAACTGCTGTTTCAATTTGGCACTGCAGAACTAAAACTGAAGGGGAAATGTTTAGACTAACTGTGCAGCCATTTTTCATGTAACATATCTGTAGGCGGGCCCAGGGCTGCACATGAGCCTCGTGGTCACCAAAACCAATACACTCTGCTCTACACCAGTTTTTTACACTGAATTTGTCCCCTTTCTGCTTTGTTCAGTCCCCATGTGCCAGCTAGGGTGAGAAGATGTCCCTCTTTAGGGGGACTCTAATACATGTTGATGAAGAAAGGCTCTCATCACGGCTCTCCTGCCGCTGAGCTGGTCACAATCTTTTGCTATCTGTGGTCTGCCTAAAGTTGAAAGTCATATGCAACACAGATTTTTTTGGAATTTGATGAAAGCTACCTCTGTGTTGGAAGGTGATTGCCATGTTTCCATCACTTATTTAGAAAACCTTGATTTGTCTAAGAATTCAGTTCCCTGATGCCTCAGAGAAAGAAAAACTATTATTAGACAAAAAAGCGGCAGAAACAGTTAAGCTTATTAAAATAATAAATAATAGTAATAACAATGACAAATTCCTTGAATAATCCCTCAGATCAGTTTAACAGAAACAAGACCTTTATTGTCAGTGCAGAAATGACGATCACATCAACTTTATAAACACAGCAAATATAGAAACAGATTATGGCCAAAAGTATGTGGACAGCTGTACACACACGACAGCATAACATGCAGCTGTTTGTGTTAAAAACACAAACACGACAAATCCCTTAAAATACATTTATTTGGAACTAAACTGTAAAATCACCACAAACGCCCCAAAGGACTGATGACTTTTCTCAAGACGAACTTTAAAACCGCAAAAATAATCTCTCTGCAATACCTTCAAATATTTCAATAATCTCATCCTCAACAAGTCGTGTAATTACATCATCAATATAAAGTAAAAAAGTGATTTACTTCAAGGTAAAACTTTCAGTCTTTATAAAATAAGACATGTCATTAATATTTGATTTACCCTGGAAAAAACCACCTTCATCTAAATAAATGAACACTTCATTACATCATCATCACATCATCTTTGCACACAACAGATGGAAACTGGAAGTTTCTTCTTTAACAGGCAACAAGATGCTAAATATTTGGTTACACCCAGCTGGTGCCGTCCACATACTTTTGGCTGTACAGTATTAAATCACAGGCTCCTCACAGACAGACAGAAAAGTGAGGGTCGAATTAATCAGCTGCTGACCTGCAGCTTTCTGTCTCTCCGTAGACCAGTTTATTGTGAAAATCCTGCTGGTATTCTTTTTCTTTCATAATAAAAGCTCACTAAGACAGGATTTCACTGCAGGCTTTTAATCCTCCTCCTGCACTCTCTCCTTCTCGTGCTCTCTTTCTTCTTTTACTGATTTCAGCACCCACACGTTTATCTGTGAATCCTCTGTATGTATGTGATGTTTCCTGCAGTATGTGAGGGCTGATCTGGATGTGAACCCCATGTGTAAGAACTAAATATGAATTTATAAACCTCAGAAAAAAAACAAAAATCAAAAAAACCTTCATGGCTCCAGAACCCAGACCAGATCCTGGACCAGCAGCTGCAGGTGTGTGAATATCAGACTAATATTTCATCACCAGCTCTGTCTGAAATATTAAATCCTGTCTGAATGAGATGGGAAAAGAAACACTTTGACATGAAGGGATGAATAAATGAGGAGGTTTAAAAGCAACGATGGAGCTGCAGCTGCAGAACAGTCTCTGGATCTTAATCCAGGACACTGAGCACTGTGATTGGTTCCTGTCTATGACCCCACCCACTCTTAGCGGTCATTGGCTCATTTCAGTTGTGTTTAGGTTGTGATGCATATATTTGTACAAATGTTTTATGTGTCTTCAAATGGTAGCTGGTTTAAAACACATGAAGTCTGTGTAGCAGCTGGATAAAATTAGCGCCTTGAGGCGACTGTTGTTGGGATTTAGCGCTGTATAAATAAAATTGAATAGAATAAACGTTACTGAGCGTGTGCGGGTCAGAAATCCTGGTCACCTACAAGGTGAGTCATCCCGAACTCCTCTGACGGTCATCATCTGGCACACTGATCTGAGTCTGGGCGCCAACATCAAACTGATGCTGGTTCGCATGACTTCACCATCAAAGTAAAGTCCTCATCATAAAATAAATGTTATGATCCGCTAACAGGAGTCCTGAAGCCTCATTCATAAAACATGTTTACATGTGCACAAGAGGTTAAAGGTTCAGTGCAAAGGAGCTCACACACATCAGAGAGGAAAAGACTAGAATAGTGGCACTTAAGTACTAGTACATTTACCATTTAACTGTCATTATGCATTAGTTTATCTGCAGTATTTGTATGTTTACATCAGAGAAAATGATCCACAATTTTCCAAAACTATGACAACTACAGTATCCTTCACCTCTGGATTCTCATGTGAACATCATTTATTTTTTTATTTGACAGGACAGTTGTGTTAACTGCAGTAATTTTCCACAAAACAAAATTTAAACTAACAGGATCACATGTTACTACAATCTACTAGTGCATCTAAAAACCATTGAATATCACAAAAAAGTTTATTTTTGCTGTAATTTCATTCAAAAACCTTTGTATATTCTATTCTTCTATCTTCTATTAATTGAATACAAATGATTTTTTTTGTTTTCATTTTGGTGCTTATGGCTAATTATACCATTACAGCTAATGAAAATCAGAAATCCAGTATCTCAAATTTTAGAATATTTTCAAAGATCAATCTAAAAAGGATTTACAATGCAGAAACTTTTGAAAACTATATCTATTCATACAATTTTTAAAAAAGATTTGTCATCTTCAATAAACATGAAGCAATAATTTTGAGTAAAAAGCCACTGAAATATATAAAATCAAAGGTTAAAATCAGAATTTTGGGCAGAATTTATTTTTGATTGTATACACAGTACTCTTTTGAGGCTTCCTTTTTTTTTTAACCACAAATTACTACATCAATGCAGCGTGGCATGGAGGTGATTATCTTGTGGCACTGCTGATATGTTACTGAAGCTCAGGTTGCTTTGATAGCGGCCTTCAGCTACTCTGTGGGTCTGGTTTTTCTCATCTTCCTCTTGACAATAATCCACAGATTCTCTGTGGGATCCAGATCAGGCAAGTTGGCTGTATGATCAAGCACGGTAATAACATGGTCAGCAAATCATTTGGTAGCAGTTTTAGCACTGTGGGTGGTGCCAAGTCCTGGTGGTAAAGGAATTTGGCATCTCCATAAAGCTTTCAGCGAAAGGAAACATCACTTTAAAACCTCCTTGTAGATGTCTTGGTATAGATTCAATAATCCAGATAAGGAAATCTCAGAAAGTTGATTTCGTTCATCTGGACTCAGCATTGTCAGTGGGAACAATGTTTCATCACTCATGTCAGCTGACTGCAGGTTTCCCCAACTTTATGTGATCATTTCTGTTACCTATCCCCAAGTTTCTGGCTTTGGTCCTGAACCTCTTCATGTGCAGCACCAAACACAACATTCAGATCACGTTGGACGACACCATTATAGAGGCAGATGAAACATTGGCCTCTTATGAGGCCGTTACATCTTCTTCACTTGTGTTACAGTTACTGGACCAGTGGAGCTAGCTCATAAGAGATTACAGGACAAGCCCACCCTTAAGCCCATCCTCAACACAGACCAAGTGTCTCTGTTCAGTCCAGTCAAGTTTATTTATAAGCAGATTGGAAAACAACAGATGTAAAAAGTGCTGTATATCTAAAAAAACATAAGAAGATAAGTAAAACAGCATGGATAAAAAGTTATCAGAACGCAGTCCAGTTTAAAAGCCAAAGAATAAAAATACTGTCAACTGCCAGAGCTGTCTCTCAGCCTCCTAGTATCAATTTAAAAATCCTAGGTGTGTTCCTTCTTGAGTTCTCAAGATTTTCAGAAAACTTGATCTCTGACCTTGAGGTTGAGGTTTTGAACCAAGGTTTGAATTTGTCCGAGAATTGTAGTAGCTACACCTATGGTATCAATTTGAAGTTATCTCGTTCTTGAATTTTACAAACTTAGGCGTCCACGCCGTCCGGTCAGCTGGTGGGGTGATGAGAATACCCCATCAGCCTTTTATGGCTGAGGGGTAAAAATGGGTTTTTAAGTGGGTTTTTAAAGCGTCTACTTCTGGCGAGATTCTGATATGAAGGGGCAATCTGTTCAACAGTTTAGGAGCAGCTACTCCTCATGGAGGTCATGGAGGTAAGGGCTTCTAAACACAATCACTTCTGTTTTCTGTTTGTTTAAATTGAGACAATTTAGAGCCATCCATGTCTTAACATCATCCAGGCAGTCCAGTAAGACCTTCAGAGGAGTCCTGGCTTTACATTTCGGTGGCAGGTAAATCTGTGAGTCGTCTGCGTAACAATGACATGATTTGCCATGTTTCTTAAAAACTGAACCCAAGGGGAGCATCTAAAAATGAAAAAAAGGACTTGACCAAGAATGGACTCTTGAGTGGCCCCACATAAGAGAGGAGTTTTCCAGGAAGATGCACCCCTAAGCTGTAAAACTTCTTAGTTAAACAAGATTTAAACCATTCCAGTTCCTTTCATTCCAACAAAGTGCTCTAGCCAAAGCTAAGAATACTGTGATCTATCAAAGGCAGCACTGGTTAAAATGGTTAAAAGGTCATTCAAAACTTTTAAGAGTTCAGTGCTGTATTGTGCTTTAAAACCACACAGAAACTCTTCAGTAACACTGGTTTGATCCAAAAAGGAATAGAGTAGAAGGAAGACAACTTTCTCCAGGACCTTAGAACTGAAAAGAAGTTTAGAAATCAGTCTGAAGTCGGATAAAACTGTTGGATCAAGTTTTTGCTTTAAACAATAGACTCCACCACAGTATGTTTAAAATCAGCAGGAACACACCCACACTGCCATTGATAATAGCGAGTAAACCCTTTGCCATAGTGTCAAAAGTATCCATCAGTCGCCAAGATGAAACAATGTCCAGGTGACATTTTGTGCTAAATAAAATAGGGTTGTCTGCGACAGTTGTGAGAAATGATAACAGACAAACACTTTGTTTTTACTGCTCTGGAACCCCTCTGATAATTTAACAGAGACTCTCTAAGAACATGAAAAGACACCAGAAGTTTATCCTTTCTCTATTTTTGTTCAGCTCTCCTGCACACCTGTCTACCTGCTTGGGGGCATTATTTAACCAAGGCTGAATTTTATATTTTACATATTTTACAAAACATCAGGTCTCTGTGGCTTTCAACCCGAAAACACGCCACGCCAAAAAGTTATCCGGTGCATGGATCAGGTTCTCTAGAACTGAGCAAACCAAATAAGTACTGACTAAGGGAATGGCACAACAGGGAAGAGATACCTCATCAGGCCAGGACTCTATAGTCTGTTTACACCTGAAGGCACGTAACCACTCTTTCAGAGATGAGGAACATCCTGGACAGGAAGGAATACAAGTTTGAGCAGGAAGTCGAGGAGGCAGTTTACATGAAAAGGGGAAGACCATCTCTGAACCAAAGAGGGGGCCTAAGAGTACATATCTCACCATCTTACAACCAAAACTAGTACCATTGTTTAACAAACTACAAGCTCAGTTTCATGACTGTTAATATGTGCTATTATCTTGTGCAAGGATATTTGGCATGCAGACTCGAGCAGGCAGGGACCGAAACACCAACCTTCTGATTAGTAGGTGACCTGCTCTGCTTCCTGAGCAACCCAACTGAATCTGTACTGTTGATAGTGCTGAGGAAACCTGCAGTCAGCTGAAGACTGAAGAACTCACTTGGATGAGTAATGAAATGTTCTTCCCATTGAAAATGCTGCGTCCAGATGAATCAAATGACACCTGACAGTGGGTTACCACCAACAGTAGATGATATGACACTCCAAACTTCACGCTGGACCTCAAACATCTTGGATTCACCTCTTCTTCCAGACTCTGGGACTTTCTCTAGCATCTTTCTCTAGGATTGGACTTTCACAAAATGTGCTTTCTTCTAAAAACCAAACCACTGCTCAGCAGTCCAGCTCTTTCTCTCCTTTGACCAGGTAAGATGCTTATGGTGCTGTCGTTGGTTCAGGAATGACTGATGCATCACTGGTGTCACTTGGCGCACTGACACCAGCCTCAGTCCACTCCTTGCAAAGCTCTCACATTCGTGAACCGACTTTTCTTGTAAATCCTTTCGAGGTTGTGGTCATCCCTGTTGCTTATGCACCTTTTCTCCGGCCATACCTTTGCCTTCCAGTCAACTTTCCATTAATATGCGTCTATACAGCACTCTGAACAGCCAGCTTTTTCAGCAACAAACTAGACTGAGAGATACACAGTATTTATACCGTCTGAATAGTAATTTATTTAAACCCAGAATGAAATATTCTTATAATTTGAGCTAATAATTTGAGATATTGGTTTTCTTATTTCCTTAAGCTATAAGCCATAATCATCAAAATTAAAACAAAAAAGTCTTTAAATATTTCACTTTATGTGTAATGAATATACAATATATGAACATTCATTTTGAAATAAAACAATCTCATAATAATTAAATGTTTTGTGATCCACTAAAACTGGGACTTGGTTTTCTATAGATGGTGATCATATATTTTTTTTAGGCCAGCTAATGCGAGGTCAAAAATATTTATGATCAATATTGGGGAAACCTGAGTCCGACTTTCCAGAATCCAACTGCTACATCCTGACATCATCATGCCTTTCATTTGAGCTACTCCACTAACTAGACATATCATTTGGACCAGTACGCCTCATCTTTACTGGACTACATCTCCACGACTACAGACAGTGTCACCACCCAGAAACAGATCACCATGTACCCCAACCAGAAGCCTTGGATGAACCGGGATGTTCGTCGCCCCGCAACACGCCTTCAGGTCAGGAGATGCACACGCCTACAGTACAGCCAGGGCTAAGCTAAAGAGGGGTATCAAAAAAGCCAAACACCATTACAAAAAGAAGGTAGAAGAACACTTCTCCAACTCCAACCCCCGACGCATGTGGCAAGGACTCCAGACCATCACAGACTACAGGACCACCAAACCCTTGTCTCTTTTCTCAACGAGCTCAACAACTTTTATGCTCGTTTTGAGCGAGGGAATCCAACAACTACAACCA
>VUQG01013601.1:15000-40560 GCA_015106755.1 Etia nguti
CTCTTCCTCCCTCCCCTTGCCTGCAGTCCTCTTTGACACACACACACACACATACACACACACACGCACACATTTTTTTTTTTTTACTCACATGCACAGAAAGAGCTCAGCCATTAGGCTGCAACGTGTCACTAACTATAATGGCATCAGGTCATGGCATTAGAGGCACAATCCATCAATTTCAGCAGCTCTTGCCACTTGATTGTTTTGGGAAATAGGTAAGAACCTTCCAGGGAGAAAAGGGAATCTTAATATGGGAACTCGGTCATGAAGGCTAAACCTTTCAGGCCATATTTTGTCTTGGCGGCATATTTAGAAAGCATTTCATCAATCTGCATCCACCTGATGGTAAGTGCAGATGTTCGACATGTTTCAGACTGAGAGATGGCTGACAGTTTGGTGATTAAATAATGCGTGTGTCTGCCCAGCATCAAACTATACTCCACGTCCAGGTGCTTGTGCTCATATAGCATGACTGCGCACGGGCTCGCGAGCAGAGCAGTGTGTATGCTTATGCTAACACTCCCACTTACTGCCCTTTTTTATGCACTCTGAAATAAGCAAAGAACAAATTGTACCCTTCAAACTAAACCAAACAGAATATATTTCAATTCTATTCCCCTAATGGTGATCATGGATGTGGTTTTTCACATACTAGACAGCATATGACTGGCCCTACTTAGAAGTGCTCTGGTGTGTTTGTGCACAAGTTTTGAACACACTTTTTGTTTATTTTTGTACCTCAGATTATAACATTGCTCATTTACACTGGTATACCTTTGAAGCTAAACACAGACTTTTAGACAGATTGCTTCTCTGATGCTGGTTTCTGGCTATTAGAAACATATGGCCTATGTGAAATAACGTAATGCAAACTTTCTCTATATGCAATATCCTATACAATAAAACTGCACAAAAACAGTGCACTCAAGTTTCTCCAGAGTGTAAACTCAGGTGTGGGACTACCCAATGCGACACTTCTTCGGGAAAGCATTAGATTGAAAAACTACTGCGGGGGTTAATTGCCGTGGTTATCATAGTCTAATCGTCTGCTAATGTTCAGGAAGTCAGATTGCAAATGAGTGTCATTAGACAGTGTCAGAGGTGACGAAGAAGTTTTAGCTGCTGGTCCGGGGTCGCGGCTCTCCTCCGCAGCGGAGCCTTTCTAATGATCTTGTCAGAGCCGAGGCCGGCACATCACTCAGCCTTTAGAGAATCGTGCATTCTGATGTGTTATGTTCTAAACGCCCATCTATCCATCTCACCTCATAAGGCCTTTTGAAATGAGGCGTTCTGGTCTCAGTTTGGAAATCTTTTGGGGCTGCCATGTGATTAGCATCCATCCTCCCGCTGACCGTAAGAAACAAGACTGTCCTTGTTTCCTTCCCTCCATTTTGTCCACAGACTGTCACATCTTGTTTACAAACAAACGAATAACACAGTGTAATAAATGGACGTGCGCTTGCAGTTGGACTGCAGACTTGTGCTTGTGAGTAGCTCAGTTACTACTAAACGGTGCCAAGGTGACAGCAGTTGGAGGTTTGATTCTCATTGTAAAAGCTGCCACACACACACACATACACACTTCTGGTTAACATTTATCACGCATTAATCACTGCGCTGTCATGGGAGAATCAAACAAACCACAATTTTAGACTCTTAATTCTCTGGACATCATTCTGATTTAGACCAGGATTTCCCTGTCCTGGATAATTGCACGGGTCTGCCCCCTCTTGTTTGACCTCTACCTATTGACCTGAGTCAGGAAGCACTGCTAATGGAAAGGTCAGCACTACAAGTATTGTATCACTTTTGGTTGTACTCTGCAAATGTCAGATTTTTTGCAGCTCAAACAGCCAAATTTTATATTAACAAGTCTGCAAGAGACAGAATTGTATTTGTAATGATGCATTTATATCCTAATATTATTTTTGTGTATGTTGTAAAGTCAGTGCCAAAGCTAAAATCTTCTTTCATCCAAAATAACTTGTTTAGACGTTGGGATCCAGAGTCCTCTTCAACTTTTAAGAATCATTTTAGAGCAATTTTAGCAAATACAGGAAAATGTTAAAATATTTTACTACACTTTTATAACTTTAGCAAAACTAGACTAATAAAAGTCCAACAAAGCACTGTAGGTTGCACTGTGTATTGCAAAAAGGAAAAAAAAGTGCAATTAGAAATGCAACATTGCTAATTGTTGCTGTGGAATAAATGTGGGCCTTGACATGTGTACATATTTAAAACCACATGCACTTCTTCATCTCTGTTCTTTGCATCCATAAAGCTTGAATGACTCAGCAAGGTGAGAGCCAAATACAAATGTAACAAGTCCTGAGATCAGTCCCGGTCTTCTGCTCTTTGACTTTTGGTCGCCTCTATTTTGCTGCCTTCGATGGATGCTTGATGAGCGTGTTTAGGGTTCTCATGGGAAAAGGTAACAGTGTGGGCCATAAAAGAGAGTTATGAGGAGGTACTGGAAGTACCAGAGGTTAGTGTCAGCATTGGTTTTCATTTAAAGTTACTCTGACATCTGCACGGACTCTTCTCTCCAGCAGCTGTAAATAAAAAGGGCGCGCAAACATCACTGAAGGAGCTCGTTCAGGAAAAACTAAAACGGGTGCTCTTAAGAGCCAACATCAGCAATTACATTCGGCTGTACTCTGAAAACATACAATAAACACATACTACCTTCCTCCTTCTGACCTTTAATTCAGCTACAACTTTCATGTTGTTTACATGCAGGACGCCATTAAGGGTGCCCCTGATTGGCTATACACAAAAATAATGGAAAAACCATTCGCGGTAATCAGTGAAATTAGTTAGAGTCTTCCTGTGGGTGTGTAACTGCGATAAATTCTTTTGGTTTCATACTGCACATCTTCCCTGTGATGTTGTTGCAGCGGGAGTCTGGATCAAATCATGTCACTTTTGAATTATGACTCATTTTACTCTAATCTGCGGAGCAAGCGAGGCCAAAAAATAAACGTTTTGGGATCTCTTACAAGGGAGAGACATTTCCAAGGCCCCCTGATAATCTTCATTAAGCATATCCTTACTACCATTCATACTCTCAGATGCAATTAGAGCTGTTTGTATTCTAAAACCTTTCACCTTAAAGGCTTCAGACCTGTTTCATAGTAACTGAAAGAAGCATTTCAATCTGCGCTTGCTTCGCGGCCTGGCATCGTGTGCCAGCACCAGGAGACACATGACGCATTTCTCTGTTGCTGTCGTCAAGAAAATCAAGCTGAATGTAACCATCTGCATATTTTATCAATTTAGCTCATTTAGGCTTTTATCGTCACTTGATGATGGAAACTCGCTCTAATACTTCTTTAAGCTTTGCCAGCTAGCTGACTAATAATCCAAGCCACACCGCAGCAACAGCAAAGGGTTCCTTTCAGGGCAGTTTTATGTGACACAGTCATATCAGAGTTTGTGTTTGCTCAGAGATAATGTGGGTAACAGTAATGCCCACAATGTGTGTCTTTAATGAGATACACAGCACATTTTTACAGCTTATAGTAAAATATTTAGCAGACTAGTTGGTGCAGAACACCCCCCGTGGGAAATCCAGGTCCCTCTTTCAGACCCACTGATTTAGAGAATTTAAAACCTGTTGTAATAAACAGAAAAAAAAATTTAAGAATTAAATGTTTGACTCTTTCGTGCAAACTCTTCAGGGGTCTCTCATACACAGGGATAAGACTACAAGTGTCCTCTAACGCACTCACTGATGTTTGGATGCCTCAGGAATAGTAACCCATGCATGCTGACAGTAACACCTCCACTTTTATTATAATTTTCTCGTTAAGATAGCCCTTTTATTTCAGTGCTGTCTTTGTTTAACTGTTTTTTGTTTTGTTTTTTTGCAAAGAGTCGCTGAGGACAATGACAGGATCTGTCTTCCATCACTATTTACACACTTCCTGTCATCACCACTTGATATCTTCCCATAAATTTGCTCCCCTGTCGATTAATGTGTCAGCTACAACAAGATGGAAGAGCCAGATTTCCGAAGGCAGACCGAGGCAGTCCCGCCACAAACCCAGTTGGGCACCACCTTAAACAAAAGTCTTTCAGCAACAAATTATGTTTTTGTAAGATCTTCCGCTCCTTTGGAGCACTCCAGCTCAGTGAAGAGAGGGCCAAACATCGAGAGTCCATTACTATCCGCAAAACCTTTTTCATTGTGTATATTTTGTGGATGATTGCTGAACAATACAATCTGACATATACTGGAGACTGGGAGAGAGAAAAGCAGGAAGAGATTCTCTGATAACCTTTCATACTTCTGTACTTCTATAAAAAGCTTCGGGATGAATTATTTATTTTTTTCTATGCATTTGGCAAAAGGTTTACAAATACCCTGAATAAATGATAGTCTGCAATGCAGACGGACTTATTTAACAATTGGGTAGAAGTTTTGGAAGTATCCATGGGTCATCAAGTTTTACCACCATGCAGAGTTTCATATTATTAATATGGAAAAACTGACAGCATCTGAGAAGTCATCTCAGTGATGCTGTAGCAGCAAACAGTTTATTGTTGTATAAATAACAAATCACAGCAATGGAAAAGTTTCTAATGTCATTTATGGAAATAGGTATGAGCAACAAACTCATGTCAAGAGCTTAACATCATAAAATTGCACAAATGGCCCAAAACTGCAGGAAAATTATTATTTTTTTATAAGATAACCCAGAATCAGTTCAGTCACAAACAGTGATATTAGGAACAACAGTGGTTGGAGACCGTGGCATGAACACAATTATTCTGGGTCTTCAAAGCGCCTTTGGAACATTGAGATGGCGATAAGAAATAAGTCAGTCTGAATCAGCCTGCCATCAGTTTGCAATTAAATCAATTAAGTCAAGTTGACAATTATACTATGCCATGTGTTGTACTGTTGAACTGTTATAAATCATCAAAAATTGCTGCCAAACTATTACTGTTGGTTTCCAATCTGCTGTTGTCTCCAAACACAGAAATTCACATTAACTACTTTCATTTAGAGTCCAGTCAGAACCTCATACATCTGAAATAAAAATTCAGAAATCCCACCACAAATAGTGACGTACGCAGTTGCTGCAGGATGAGGATTTAACTGTAAAATGACACAGGTGCCTAGCAATCTTGTATTTATATAGGAATATAACCAGAATACAACCAGTTGCCAACCAGTTGAGTTGAGTCCCCTCCTGCACAGAGACACGTCACAGAGAAGTTGTGTTCATTGTTGCAGAATGACTCAGACTTGTTGGGACGTGGCAATTATTTGCAACCCTTTGCCAATCTGTTGGAGAGTCTTTGCAATCACTCTGAGTTGGATCGCCACTGTTTAGACAGAGGTTGCCTCCTATCAGGAAACCAATGCAATCACCTCGCAAATGAAAATGATTACAGCAGTGAACTAGAATTGGTGACTGAATGTGAAAGAATTCGGTTGCAATCACAAGACAATTTTATTTTTCAAAGCTTTAAGGAGCTTATTCTCCAATTTGGTGTGACTGAGCCATTAACCGCGACCTCTTGTAGCAGAACTTCTAGGAGAACGGAAGTAAAACCATTAGACATGTGAGTGGTTAACTGACAGAAAAAAATGAGTTAATTAGTTCCAGATTTTTGGTTAGAGGAGGATTTGGGGCTTTTATTGTCATGCAGTATCACCTTGAACACCATCAGGTTTTAGATTTTCAACATCTGAAGATGTGAAGCTAATTTTTTTTGTTTCCTTTCCTCTGAAAACTTCTTTGACAAATTGAAAAATGCCACAACTGCCTTATAGTGTATTTTTACAAGACTCTTTCTACCTGCAGCGATGCTGTAAAATGTCCAGATGAAGCCGAATGCAGAAAGTGTCATTTTGGTGCCTGTGAACAGGCTGAATTCATGGGCAGTAAAGCAGTGGGAGATGGAGAATAGCATCTGTGACAGATAACATCCAGGGCTGCTGCCATATAGACACCACGTGCTTTAGGAGAAGTCCCCAACCAAACACGCACACACACACACACCTCACCCCTAACCCTGCTGCACACACACACTGCATAAAATTGAGCCTCTTAATGGAGTCATCAAAGGTAGTGCTGTGAGTTGAGACCGGAGAGGCATCTGGACAGTCTGGCTGTTTGAACAGAGCCGTCAGGAATGCCGGCTCATTACTCTGTGCGTGTGTGTTAAGTGTGTGCGTTCTGAATGCGTACAAAATTAATACATGTGCAAACTGAGACAATACAGAGCAAAGCAGAGAGAGGATGTGACAAGCTGAATGATATTGTGGGTAATATTTGTGGTGTAATATAAGAAGATCTCTAAAAGCTGAGAGTCCATCAACAACAACTCTAGCCACAACAGTTGGGCAACATCGCGCTGGCAGCTGAACTGTAAATGAAAAATGTGTGAAATGCAGACGACCATCACAACACTCTGCCTGAAAACATGACTCCTGCTGTGTCAGGCCTGTGAATGGTTTTTGACAGAAGCTGGCAGCACGGGCTCTCTATCATGTTACAAAGTCAACCGCGTTTAAGGAATCACAATTTCTCAGGTGGTTCGCCTCTCAATCAAATCCTGGGTAATATCACTGTGAATTTCTCCTGGCCACTCTTAAGCGTGAGTGATTGCAAGTGATTGCAAATTTCATGTTATCTCTTGGCTAGACCGCTGGCTTTTAAAATTTTTTTCACCCAGGCGATCACGCCAAGGCCAGTGAAATCAGATGAAGGTTTAACAGCGTGCAGTTTTGCCCATTTCTGTACATGTTGACGTGAGTGTGTCAGTCAGGAAAGGATATAAAACCATTGCCCGGGCAAGAGTAAGCTAATATAGTGAGCCCGGGTTAAAAAGAAAATAAAAGGAACTGAGAAAAAACACATTAAATGTAATTCACAAAGGCCAAACATAATTTATTTAATATGATTTTTACACCGCAAATCAAATATGTGCAGAACACAATATGAAAAGAAATCAATTTACAAAAAAACTTGTATTTGTAGAAAAATTCTGGCCATATTGGAAATCCGAAACAGCCCTCTGTTCCCTCTTTCATGTAATCCATCAGCTAGGCGTGCTTTGATGTGGCCACTTAGCACAAGAAGATACTGCTGTCAGCCACATCAGTCTAAACAAATACCTCAGTGCTCCCCAAAATACACAACATGCAGCAGTTTCTGCTCCAGCCCAACATCTCCACAAGCTCTCACCAAGTAATCTGCACACCCGAGAGATGTTTGTTCTCTTTCGGACTTCATAAAGAAACGGAAATAGTCCACTCAAACTCAGAGAAATAAATAATGCTAACAAAATTGTTTAATCCTGATAAAACTGTGGCCTCAAAGGCCGAGCCAAATTAAAAAGACATTTTCTCTATTTATGTGACCAAATAGAGCAATTCGTATCTGATTTGGTGGTCCATTTTTCCCCTTTTTGAATTCTTCTATTCTTTTGCATGTGTTCCCACTGGATTTTCTGTGCTTTGGAGTCTTTGGTGGTTGCCTGGATGTAAACTCTCATGTCACTGTGAATATGAAATGTCGTCAGTCACTCTGCTGCTTGTTTCAAAGAGAAAAATGATCTTACTGTTTAGACCTCAACGCATGAAAGGTTCCTATTAAATCTTTTTTTTTATTTTTTTTTTTAAGAGAAATACATAATAGGGTCCTTTTTGTCTTCATGAGAATTTTGTTTCCTGGATGTCACATTTATCTCAAAAAGGGTGAGAGAAATCAGTCACTGCTGAAATAAAAATAGTGAAGTCAGAGGTTCAGAGCAGAGCACTGGACGCAGAATAAAAGAACAAAAAACGTTTCCGTTCTGCTCGCAGAGGGGAGTTCATGACACAAACTGCTCCGCAAGTGACGATATTTCACAACGAGGAGCAAGACCTCTCCGAGCTGTAGACACGCAGTAGACCCGCTCACAGCTGGTCACCGTGTCGAGGTCACAAAGTGAACAACTGCGGTATAATCTTCAAAAAGCCCCTGGATAAACAGTGGAAACATTTTTACAACCTTCTCTAACCTTTGGGATCAGCTGGAGTCTCACTGACCACGTTTCCAAAAAGGGGCCGAACAGGGGTCGGTGGGAGGTCTGCCAATGTGCGTGCTCCCGTGTGAGAGTGTGTCTTTTTAATATTTGTGTGACCGCGCTAATTTGCATGAGCTAGAATGATCATAGAAGAGTGTACATCTCAGGCTGATGCTTAATCTTTAGATTAGATTACATTAGATTGGATTTTACTTTTATTTTCACATCTGTTGAACAAATTACAATGAAATTTGTAGCAGTCCTGGAGTTTCCTGCATAATTAGCATACATGACTATAATATAATTCAGTACAATTATAAAATAATACAGAACAGCTGAGTTGTTATTCCACTTAGTTACACTGCTCACTGGAATATTGACTTTGTAATGCAAGAGTGAGTCCTGTTGTGCTGCTTAGTCAGTAAGTGAGTATTAATATATAAGTACCAAGTATTTAGCAGAGTTCAGATTTCATATGTTCTTCTGTAAAAGAAGCTGTTTTTGAATCGGTTGATTTCAAAATGATTTTACCTTAAAAAGTAAACACTGTCATACATCCAGTGACTTTATCCTATAAAGTCAGCGCACTATTTATTACAATTTTCGCTTAACTGGGAAACAAACAAGCTCAGTGTGACTGCTGACTTGTATCTGAGATAATGCAAAAGCTAAATTAAGCTTTGAATTCATTCTTTGCTCATTCCTGTTCTAATTATGTCATAGCACCTTGGTTATCAGTCGGCTGGTGGCTGATTTATAGCCGGTCCACTAGGGTTAACTTCAAATGAACAAACAGCTGCAGATGTTAAATCTTAACACTTCTTCAGATTTTCTTTTGCTGTGTAAATCTGGTTGAAATTTGTGCCAAATTTAGATAGAAATCTGGTTGAGAAGTTCTTTTGCCTTGTAAGTCAGAGAGACTGTGTAGATCATCAAGTAGATCAACAAGTATAACAATGGATTACACCAATGTGGAAAATTACAACAACACCAAAAATCTCAGTCAGTCACAATCCTAACCCCTACTATGAATAGCAATCATTATGGCTTAAAACCTGCTCTCGTGAGCTCAGATTCGGCTTAAAAAAAAAAAAATCTGTTAATTAAATATCGTTAAGGTCATTATGGAGTCGTTAATGAACAGTTTCTTCCTTGTTAGACGGCCGGGCTGTGTTTATTTGAACTTCCAGCTCTGTCAGTTACAGCTTGACAAGCAGAGACCATTTTGGCTCGCTCTTATGAAAGTTGAAATGTTGCCCTGTTACACACAGGTGTTTGCCTTTGGTAGTTCTTTAAAAAATGTTGATAGCAGCAAATGACCATGCCTTTTAAATTAAGTAAACTTTGTGCTTTTTTTTCTTCTTTTTTTGCTTTCAGTGCCAGATCATAAAACTCCCCCATTGCACTTAAAACATAATTCATAATGAAGATGTTGGGCTGAGATCCAAGGGACACAGGGAGGGAAACAGCAGAGAGAGGGGAAAAAAAGCAGAAAAAATAAAAAAAATACACATTAACAAGACACCAAAACAGACAAGGTGTTGAGTGAGAGAGTAAAATAATAAAATGCAGCTTTAAGGGCAGCAGAGGTTAACGTTAGCCTGACACAAGCTCAGGTCCTGTTTTTCTCCATCTCCCTGCATTACTGCCAACTGTTGTCGCTGCAATTTAAACCTTTTGTTGCAGCCAGGCTTTTTCACTCACAGCCAGGCGGGCTGCTTCTGGTAACTGGTGCAGGGGCCATAAAAGAGCCCTGTGCTTTTGGTTTTAGACAAACCACATCAAATGGGAGGAGGAGGGTTTGAACAGGTGGACCAGCCTGTAGCGCAGCACAGACAGATCCCTTTTTTTAATGGATCACAGCTCAGAAATGTCAGCTGGAACATTTTGAACCTGATAGATCAGCGCTGTGTTGCGGCACATGCCTGTGTGAGCAATGGACTTCGCACAGCAAGCCTGCATGACGCACCGTGGAGCTACGAAACTCTTCTTAAAGTTCTTAAAATCGACCACATGAGGGATAAATGCATCAGCCACAACATTTAACTAGAACACGAGGCCACAAATCGTTAACAAAAAATCACAAACATTCTCCAAATCCTTGTCCGGTGACAACAAAGACAAACTAGGTGACGCAGCGTATTCAGTGAAAGACATATATTCTTTATATAGATTTTATATAATTCTAAACTGGAGGCTCAGACATCCCCATAAATCTCTTCAGGTCTGACCTTCATAAAAATCAAAAGCCTGCAGGAAGTTGCAAATCTCCGTCTGAGTACAAGAGAAGAGGGTTAAGGGCAGTGAAGGGTCATCTGGTAAAAAGGCAGCTACTGTATGAGGTAGCTGAGATACACTGAATATTTTTTAAGTGCCTCACAACCACATTTTGGGGACACGTGAAAATTTGCATTTTAATTTTTTGTTTCTTTACTACTAAAGATCAGGTGATTATTCAAGTCTCTTTTCTGTCCAAAGTATTCCTGCAACCAGCCTCCACTTCCTACCACCCCCCTCAGCTAATCGCCTCATCTCCTGATTACTTTATGTCCCGCTTTAACTGACTTAAGGATGAGAGAATGAAGGGCCGGCGACCACAGCTTAAATTGGTAATTGGTTCAGGCTTGAAAACTGATACAAACGCATTGACCTTTTGCCAGTCTGGCAGGCAGAAAGCCTTGCTCCGTCCAGCCTGCCTGTGCTCCTCTGGTCAGAAAAACAAACATAGAATGCAGAAATGTTTTTTCCTGGCTAACACCTTGGTCCCAGAGCATACAGCCCACAAGCTAACCAGCAACTGAGCAGGGGGCAAGAGGCCGGGCTGACTGTCACACAGTGAAGGAAAACGAAAGGGAGGGGGGCAAGACTGGGGTTCACTTGTGAGAAAATATGAAATAAAATAAAAAAACAGTGCAGGAGACCCTGAAATTAACAAAAATATAGACATGTTAAAGCAGCCTTAAGAGGCATGCAGATAAAAATGCATTTTCCCACATTTTAAACTGATAGTAATTGTGCCAAACACCTACTTTTCTGCTTTTTGATGCAGTCTCTCCATTACATACTCTCTTCGGTAACATTAACACTTGCATGAAAAGTGGTGGGAAACTTTGAGCCTTATTCCAAAGTAATTACTTCATCATTAAAGTCATTTAAGTTGTCAGATATACATATGCATATAAATGTAATGTAATGAAAGGCTTTTGCTTTTAGAGACAGACAGAATAAAAAGTAAATAAATCATGAAAGGAAACTGGAACCTGTTCAGGGTCCTGTTCCAGACTATAAATAGAAAAATATGTGGTTGTAAGAATGTAACTCTAGCTGAGTAAATGACCCACACAAAAGTTGACTCCCTATTTGTCTCCCTGTCGTTGCTCCACCAGGTGTTTTGGAGATCAAATCAGTGGATGTGGGAGTGGTGGCCATCAGGGGCCTCAAAAGTAACCACTACCTGGCAATCAAGAAGAACGGCATTCTGTACGGAGCGGTAAGTTTTATCGCCGTTTAACTCTCTGACCTGTCTTTTTTATTTAATATGCTTTATTCTCTGAGTCTAAGAGGATAGCTTTATTCTCAGTTCAAAAACATCCTTATTTATCTTATACTAGGCCTTGGTGATTGGTTGTTCCTCACAAACAGAGGGTTTAAACAGCAGGTGGATGGAGATGCGTGAGAAGCCCATTTTAATATACCCTGTCCATGACATCATACAGATCTAAGAGTAGAAAAAAATGAAACCGAGTATTGTGTAAGTTACACGATATATATAATAATCCTATGGAGCTCTGTAGTCCAGCGGGTGCCTCTCTTTTCAGAGGAGCTTTGTATCCTTCCTTGAATAATGAAGCTAATATCTTGGTTTGGATTAAACTTTTAACCACGGTTTCTCAAGAACTCAATTAGCCTAATCGCTTGAGAGCTTAAAAAATAAACTTGTTGAGCAGATTACTTGCACAAACATCAAATTCATTACTTGAAATTTTTGGTCATCCTTAGTATATGACAGAAAATATGCTCCACTTTAAGAGATTTACGCCTTGTTAGTTCAAAATCTTCTGCACTCTTTGCAAACGCACTTCTGCACTTTTGCGATTGCTAAATTCGACTGATGATGATAGTGAAAAAAAAAAAATCGGTAAAAGGACGTTTTTCCCTCTAAAGTGGTGGTTCTGTGGCTTTGAAGTTTCTTGAATGCTTTATAAAACAATGGACAAGGCTGTACGACTCACTGTTCCAGAAATAGGAACCACAGTTACTCTCCACTACCTACCTCTCCTCTCCACTCCATTCAGAAACAGGAAACACAATCCTTCAGTTTCTCTGTTCTGCTTCAGTCTCTCTGGGTAGAGCAGCCCTCGTTTTATCTGTCCTCTCTCGCTCACCCTTCTTTCCTTCATTCGATTCTGCCTCCCCCACCCCCCTCTTTTCCTTACTTGAAAGACCTGATTTTCAGCATGTCTCTGAGGAGCCACACAACAGATGAAATGACACACGGTAGAAAAGACAGAAAATAAAAAGAGGCATTTTGTTGCATGGCCTCAGACTGAATTCCCATGACGTCTTCTCCGCGGCACAACACAAGCCATAGTAACAGAGCGGCGAAGGGCCGGCATTCGATTACACTTGATGGTTTTACACAGTGACTTCTTTATCTGGTGCTAATCAATTGAATTCATTGTTTCATTGTATTGCCAGATTAAAGCACATAGGTGACACCGCGGGTTATGATCGTCTTTAACTTTTACTACTTTAACGTTCATTTCTGTACTTACTATAATGATTCTTTTGCCTATTAACACCATTATTTTGAGACTCAATCTATCCTTAACTATAGCTGCTACTTGCCTAACTCTAGCCTTTAAACATGTCTTTATCTTAAAACTTACCAATTTACTACTTACTTTTTGTAACCATGTGACCGTAAACAGGCTTACATTCCTACTTCATGCACTCATGCGATATTTAATTGTACCTCGTACCAGTGCAGGTTAAAAAAGCTGCATAGCGTTCGTAAAATATTCTCATTTTGCTCTGGGAACACTCAGCTTTACTTCTGGAACCAATTTGAACAGCTGTGGTGGAGAGAGAGAGCGCGCGAAGGAGAGATATTGGCCATTAGTGCGTGTTTGTGTGTGTGTGTGTGTGTGTGTTTGTGTGTGTGTGTGTGTGTGTGTTTGTGTGTGTGTGTGTGTGTGTGTAGCAAGTACATTTTTGCTTGCGAATATCAATTGCATCCAGTTAACTGGCTGTTTAAGCGCTGTTAGCCTTAAGCACAAGGGTAGCTTCCAGTAAACTGACAACTGCAGCTCTATCAGATTATTTTCTCTTCATTTACCAGTGGGTGGCCATTGCGGTAATGTAAGCCACAAATTTTTGTGTCACAATGCTCTTTGCTCGGCACTAAGCCCGAACCATCGGGAAGTCACAATAACTTCACTGCCCTCAACCCATCCCACCACCACACAGCCATCCAAACTACTGACACACAAACAACACTGACAACTATTCAAGTTTCACGTCTGACTTTTTAAAATTGGAGATTACGCTGGGGATTGTTCTTAAGCAATGGCTGACCATTTGTTATTGGATGTTGTCACAAGAACCATCTCCAGGTTATTGCTGTGCTTTGACGATGCCCTGAAGAACCACTGAAACAAAAATTAGTAAGGGTGAACAAAACAACAAAAAAACAGTTACTATTTTTGAGTAAAAACTAACCATGACTGAGAACTTACACATGTGGCACAGTGGGAAGTTTCAAGCCACATGGCCACATGCTAGAGGTGGTTTCATCAATGGAGAAAATCTTAAAAAGGCAACCTTTATTAATATACTTTAAATATAATCTATTATCTTCTTGTTCAGCTCTTTTACACTCTTTGCTTCTCCTCCACAGAGAGAGTACGGCCCAGACTGCCGTCTAATTGAACGCATTGAGGAGAACAAGTATAACACCTACGCTTCAGCTGAATGGCTCAACAAGGACAAGCGCATGTTTGTTGCACTGAACACCAAGGGAAAGCCAATGAGAGGAAGGAAGACACGAAGGAAAAACGCAGCCACTCACTTCCTGCCTATTTTGGCAGAACAGCGATGACTGGACAAATCAGCCAAGGGAGAGCTCTGCAGATTAAAGGCTATTGGACGTTTTTTGGAGTTGCAGTGATGGCTTCATTGGACAGATTCAAGTCTAAACAGTATGATGCACTGAGGAGGAAAAGAAAGGAAACAAACAGACATTTTATCACAGTTGGATAAAGACATTTCTATTTTTAAAGAAAGAAATAAGATATATCGCTATACAATGTACATATTATTTTCAGTTTTAAGTTATAAAGTACACTGGCACGGTAAAAATATGAAAAGAAATGACTTCTGTGCCAAAATGTGAAACAGTAACTCACATTTTTAGATTTGTGTACGTGTGAAGTCAGTGACCAGGGGAGAAATGGCAAAAGAGAAAACATGGAGGAAAGCAGGGGAAGGGGGAGGAAGTATTAGCAGAAAGCTGACTGATAGGAGGAGAAGAAAAGATGAGACGGGTGGAGGAAAAAATGAAAAACAGTTGTGTTGTGTTTAGTCAAGTACCAACACAGCAGCAGGTCTAAAACTATCATGTTTTTTTTTTCTTTGAATTTATTTATTTTGTGTAATATTTAACAAAAAAACCCAACAAAAATACAAAAAAGACAAGGTCTTGTCTTTGTTTTTTTTTGTTTTTTTTTACCATGTATGCTTCTCTTTGAATACTATACATTTAAACCTGAATAAATACAAAGAATATATTTGTCTTTAACCTGTCTGACTGAGCGTTCGATTATTGTTTGTTCTTTTGCACAACAAAAACATAAAAATAAATACAAACCAAAATGATATGATTGAATTTTGACTGATCCAGCCTATTGCTATAACATATATATTAGCTCATTATTACTAGTGCATGACAGCTACATTATCATTTGGTCTGTTCATGTTGTTAGCAAGCTTATATACTTAATCACACTGAGTGTTTAAGTTTAAGTGGCACTGTTTGAATAGTAAATAATATGTTTTTTAGGTCTGCAAAGCTCATGTTCAGCTCTAATATAACACAAATGTCTTTAGTCAGTTGTCGGGTGTTTGCCAGGCAACATGATGGAGTCATAAATCATAATCAAGTTTTGTTTCTATAAATTGTTATTGTTGTAAAAAAAAAAAATGGTACAATGCTTTTATAAGATATTCTAGGTACATAAACGTTGCAATTAAGTGATTTTAGTGAGTTAATTAGTGGCTGCTAGGCAACAGGATGACGTCACAATACAGTTTGTGATATAGATAAGAACCAATATTGAAGTTGTGGGGATATAAATTAAACAGTATGGTTATCAAAATAAAATGATACAATGTTCTAGGTGTATAGAGGGTACAAGTAGGTGATTTTAGCCCATTGGTGGGAGGTTTCTTAGCCATTATGACATCATAATGGCTGATACAATTAAGACACTTCAGGGGCCTAATATATTTGATTGCTGAACGCCTGAATATGTTTGCAGACAGAGACTTTTATGTACTTTTGCAAGACTAAAACAAATTTTATAGAGGAAAGTCAGTGAGTTCAAATAAATTACGCATTTTATAAACCAGTGCATGCCCATGCTACAGTATTATTTGGCAAACCCATGCTATTGAATAACTGATATACTTAATTATAACACTGAGAAAAGTCTAGAAACTAGATTTGGTAGATGTTGTTTGCATATTTCTATACAGCAAAATCCAATTACTTCTATATATGATTAAGGGATTACTCAACCATTTACTTTCCACTCTCATTAAAAAAAATAACTGGTATGCTTGATATTGTTCTATTAATTGTATACCCATATAACACAAGAAGATGCAATAACTTTTTTATTACATTATGTTTCCATACGCGCACATGTTAATAACATGTACCTAGAAAAAAATTATATAATGATATGCTGGGGAAAAAAGGTGATTTTGTAGGCTGAATTAATTAACTACAAATCCCACTTTCATTTCCACAGCTATTTACCAGACAGTAAACTTCCTATATACTATCTACTGTATAATTAGATTTTAATCAGTTGCTGTCAGATCCAGCAACATGGTGGTGTCACATCATAGATATCATAATATTCAACAGTTTTTGTATAAATAAGATATTATTGTGTAATTTAAATAGATCCTATAATGTTTTCTGAGGTGCATAAATCCTAAAATTTGGTGATTTTAGGCTGTTGGGAGGTGTTTGCCAGGCAACATGATGGCATTGTAACATTTCATAAGACAAGAAGCTTCAGGTGTTCAGTACCTACGTTATATTGCAAAAGTCTCCTCACACATGTGAACATCGCATATGTGTGAAGTGACATCCCATTCTTAATCCATAGGGGTTTAATATGATGTTGGCCCACCCTTTGCAGCTGTAACAGTTTCAATTATTCTGGGATGCCTTTCCAAAGGTTCAGGTTCAGGAGTGCATTTATGGGAACTTTTGATTCTTCCAGAAGAATTTGTAAGGTCAGTCACTGATGTTGGACGAGAACGCCTGGCTTGTAGTCTCTGATCTAATTAATCCCAAAGGTGTTCTATCAGGTTGAGCTCAGGACTCTGTTCAGGCCAGTCAACTCCTTCTGCACCAAACTTGCCCATCCATGTTTTTATGTCTAAAATGTCTTGATATGCAAAAGCATTAAGAATTCCTTTTACTGGATCTAAGGGGACGAGTCCAACTCCTGAAAAACAACCCCACACCATAATCCCCCCTCCACCAATCTTGACACTTTGCACAATGCAGTCAGACAAGTACTGTTTTCCTGGCAACCGTCAAACGCAGACTCCATCAGATTGCCTGACGGAGAAGCGTGATTCGTCACACCAGAGACCACATCTCCACCGCTCTAGAGTTCAGTGGTGGTGTTCTTTAAACCACTACATCCAATGCTTTCCATTATGCCTAGTGATGTAAGGCTTGGATGCAGCACCTCTGCCATGATAACCCATTCCTTGAAGTTCTCTACACACTGTTCTTGAGATAACCTGAAGGCCACATGAAGTTTGGAGGTCCTTAGAGATTGACTCTGTAGAAACGTGTTACCTCTGCGCGCTATGTGCTGACTCCGCTTTGTGACTGAGTTGCTGTCGTTCCCAATCACTTACTCTTTGTTATAATACCACTAACAGTTGACTGTGGAATATTTAGTAGTGAGGAAATTTTACGACTGAACTTGTTGCACAGGTGTCACGCTGCAATTCACCGAGCTCCTGAGAGCGACCCATTCTTTCACAAATGTCTGTAGAAGCAGTCTGCATGCCCAGGTCCTTGATTTTATACACCTGGAAGTGATTGGTACTCCTGAATTCAATCATTTAGATAGGTGATTGAATACTTTTGGCAATATAATGTATGCACCAGGGTTGGTTTCTGAGCTTCTGTAACTGTAGGAGGAGTTTTTGGATAGACAGTTTTGGATAAACATGGTGATCTGTGGACTTTACATGGCTGGAGCTTTCAGTGATTAAACAGTTCGACGTTGAAAGCTTCAAAGCTGAAAAATCCATCATGAGATGCTTTTTGAAGTCAATATTTCAGAGATCAAGAAGCACAGCATTTCATGACTAAGTAAGACAATACTTGACTGGAGTCTGCCAAAATAATGAGGGTTTGTAACAAACAAGAGTAAGCCACTGGAGGGCTTTTAAATCCAAGGCGTGAATCAGGAATCTGTAAGAGATTAGGATTTTGAAGAGAAGCCCAGGAGACAACCTGCCTGATTAGCTCAGGGGGTTTCGTTTCTCGCTGCAAAATCTTCTCCCTTACAAGTACATATGGCAAACATGGCTTCCTGGAGGATAAACACTGTCTTTTATGTGATAACAACAAAGACAAAACAGGCTTTAGAAATGGACGACACACTTGGGCGGCTGTGCAGGAGCGTGTGTGTGCATCAGTGTGGTCTAGCAGCTGGGAAAAGCCTCCTCTTGACCTTACGTGTCTGAAACCTGTTACTGTATCCCTCGAGACAGAAAGACACATGTAGCGGGGCATATGTTATAACGTAAATATCTCTCCATTGTTTATCACCTGATTCTAATTAACTATGATCTCATGTTTTCTTTATTCTTCTTTTGCTTTCCCTCACTTTTTCTTTAACTAGTTCTCTTGTGTTGTTGCTGTCTGGGTCCTGCGATTTTCCCTCAAATTCATCTTTTTATTTTTTGGAATGTCTTTTAAACGTATGTCATGCCTCGGTAAGGTTGAGGTGCAGGATCAAACATAGAACAAACACACACACATGCACGCATGCAGTCTCCTTATCCCCAGGCCTGCAGCAGTTCTAATTTGTACATTGCATCCATCACTTTCAGCCCTCTGCCATCTGTTTTTGTGTGTGTGTGTGTAAGTTAATTTGTGAGTATGAAGGAATCCACCGGAGTCCGTCCATCCCACTGTGTTTATTACTAAAAAGGTCCCCGATCCTCTTATTGTGCTCAGGAATCCCTCGCCGTCTCACACTCATGTCAAAAAATGAGTAAGTATGATACATCAGTGGGAGATTCAGATTTCCTTTCATCCTCCCAGGGCATCTAGTCTTTTGTTTATATGATTACTTGGGTGTTCTGTAAACGACATATCAAGTACAATTACTTTGAAATGTGTTCAAGACACCGATACCCCTCCTCTTTTCCCCCTTTCGCCCTCCCTCATAAAGTTCAAGGGCTGGCATTCCCAGGCCAAGATGTCTTTATTATTTGGTGGTACAGCTTCAGAGATGTAAAACATCTTATTTAAGTCCATATTTGAACAAGGAAACCTGGACTGGAACTTGGATATCTGACACAAATTTGTACACTTCTTCATTCAGAGAACCTGGAATCGAGTCCGCATATATAACATGTGTAGACCTCTTGGAAGAGAGCTTGATGTATTTTTATTGCAACTCTAACATGACTTAATGCGCTCTTGCCTTTGCCCGTAATGCATAACGAGGCTAGACTTTAAAAGCGAGGCATTTATTCAAGACAGATGTTTCACACTGATTATAAACCTCAGTGATATCTCAGTTACTGTGTTCAGCGGCACCAAGCCACGTATCGTTTCTCCTATTTCTGCAGTGAGCCTGACATGTTTCTAAAAGCTGTTTGCAGTGTCATTTTTTCAGTGTTGTACTTGGGTATGTTTGGTTAGAGCTTGGTTTGTTGAGGCATGTGGCGAGGCTCAGTATGCGGTTTCTGTTTTGACTACATCGGGATCTATCGGACCTGTGTCGAACCTCAAATGAAACGTACACCATCGGCTTCACACGTTCACAGCTCCTCTGTTTGCTCAGAGAGTCTTGTGGCCGTGCTACCTGACCGCAGCAGCAGCTGTGAATATTTTACATCCTGGTGAGACCGAGAGAGAGAGAGAGAGGGAGAGAGAGAGGGGTTGCAAGCTCGGAATCGGAGAAAGACGTGGGTTTGGAGCAGAGGTGAATAACTGAAAGAACCTCAGTCCTGGGGGCATTTACAGCAGCCCAGTTGGGGGGAGGAGGGGAGATGTTTGCTGAGAGGGCAGCAGTTTGAACGGGATGCCAAAGGGTGAGAGGAGAGGGGGTGAGTGGGTGAGAGGAAGGAGCTGCAAGAAAATTTGGAACTGGAGGGCAGTGGTGGGGGGTGACTTGAAGGGGTATTTGCAGGCATGAAGAGGACTGGGAGGGGGGCAAAGGGGAAATCATTGGAAGCAGTCCAAGGGAGTTCCTGGAACCTAGAAGGTAAACCAGGAGTTCTCCACCTCTTATGTTCAGCTTATTTTACCTTATTTCTTTCTTTCGACCTTTGAGTCCTCTGAAGCACAGATACTCAGTCCTTTGCATCCAGACTGATTCAAAGCAATATTTTGCAAATGAATGAATTAAATTACTCATAAATGTGTGAAATGGATGACTTACTGTGTAATTAAAAAAAACAAAAAAACACTACAGACTGTGTAGCCTCTTTTTAATTGAGTGACTGAGAATTTAGCCAGCAACAAAGTCTCACTTGCACCAATACAGTTTGAGACAAACAGTTATTCAAGAGAAAAAAAACTGAGAAACGCAGTGTAAACTGTGCACCAGCTGCTTGGCAGCAAATAGCAGACACTGTTTTGTGCTACAGTCACCCTTGGGAAAACAGCAGTTGGAGACCATGACATGACCAAAATTATTACAATTGTGTGCAGTGAACTCGGGTTGACTCTGAAATGGTTGCTTTGAAGATGTGGGCCAGGTCTGCGACCACTTGCAGTCTTCAAAGCAAGTTTGGTGCATGAATATGATAATAGAAGGGAGTCAGTACTCCAGCCTGCTTCTGCGATAATCCTTTGGCTTTGGTCTACATGCTTTAGCTGTTTACTGTCACAGCAGCGTCACAAACAGCCGGGGTGGTCTCTTGCGTTTGCTGTGGTCATTCCATCAGCCAGATCCAAAAAATAGCAAATAAATTAAGAAACAATCTTATCAAGCTGTGATTGTATGAGGTTGAGTTGGCAATTACGTACAATCTGTTTGTGATAAATCACTGAGACTGTTGTCTATATATATAAAAAGTCCATCGTCAGAGATTTAACAGACATACATTCTTCCACAAATAGTGACACAGAACAGCAATTTAACTGCAAAAAATCACAGGCGCAATGCAACCCCAACGAGTTGTCAACCAGTTGAATCAACTCCCCATTCAGAAGAGATGCATCTCAGATGGGTAGGGTTGGGTTCATGTCTGCAGACAGTCCAAGTCAGACCGTGACTATTTGGAGGCAGGTTGCCTCCCACCTGGCTACCTGTGCAATCATTTTGCAAACTGAAGTGGTTGCCGAGAGGTCGAGGTTGCATGCTCAACTTTTGGGTGACCAGTTACTACCTGCAGTCAGTCCCTGAATAAGATTTAATGGAATCACCTGGCAACTACTGGTCTTTCCTAGTCACAAAGAGGTTGTTGCTGTCCCATTTTTACTTTAGTGTGACTGAGTCATTACATTCTCCTTTCTTCTTATTTTTTGCCATGTCTAAGTATTTCATGGGGACAAAAACAAAGAAGAAAAGAAAGAAGCAGAATTCATTAGTTGCCAGACACATGACTGATTGGAAGATAAGGGTCTCTTATAGTATGTGTACATAGTAGGCACCAGTTGATCAAAGTTCATTATAATGATGATCATTGGATGGTTTGGTTTTGCCTAGTCTAGTATGGCTGGGCAGTGAGTACATATCTTGGTCATATTGACGTTTTTAGTCTGGAGAAACGCAATATTTATCAAAGATTCGCAGTCGCAGGAAAACTGAAGTATCAAAAAACCATTTTACAAATTTCTTTTTGATGTTTAAAATAAAACTGTTTTCTTTAAACTCCTGATTTTCTATGAAACTGGGTTCTGTATGGCTCTTATCCACACTTAGGGTGTTGCCTACAGGAGACGGCAACAGTAAAAAGAAGCACCAAGAGACAAACTTTAAAAAAGCACTGCTATGGATACTCTCAGCAGCAACTGCTCTTTCTGTCACCCTTCACCACACTCCACCTTGCCTACGTTTGTAGGTCCTTTTTTTCAAGGAGACTTGATTATGTTAACAATTATGTCAAAACTTTAAGCTAACTGCATAAACAACAAATTATAGAAGAAACAAATTAGTGCAATTTCATCTTATTTGTAAATGTGATTCATCTGAATCATCACATCATTTATGTACCCCTGTCTTACTTCTTGACACAAGCTCACAGGTTCAGAGGTGACCTGTACCTGGATCGCAGCCTCTGCTCCAGCGTCTTAACATCTCCAGAGGGCTTCAAGTTTCCTGCAACAGGTGGCTCAAACATTTGCCTTGGCCTGCACTGAGGTGAGGCCTCTGTATATCAAATCGGAAAGCGTGAGGAGAGGCAGACGACGCGAAAGACAGAAATTAAAAAAAAAAAATTAAAAATAAACCTAAAGCCTGTCAGCAGAAGCAAGAAACATTTAGGAAAAATCATCTTGACACAAGAGTCCTAATATGTGAGTCACGCCAAGGAGAGTGCATTTCATCTTAATGCATTTGCTACACAAAGATAAAATCAAGAATGTAAACATGTATTTTGCATTAATAGTCAAGTCTTTGATAAACCTATGAAACATTTTCCAGAGCTAGAGCCAGAACAGGCCCCTAATTATTCTCCTGTCCTCTTCTTTCATCCTCTAGATCAGCCTCACTTAATCCATTTTATTACTACTTTCTCTGCTCTGCTTTACCTCCCCTCCCTTTTCCTCACCTTCCCTCCCCCACCCCCTGCTCTCCAGAGGAATATGCCTGCAGCCAAATGAAAATATATTTGTTGTTTTTGTTGGCCTTGTCTGCTCAAACTCCACTGGCGCAATTCAGCCTGAGACCCAGGGTCGCTGGAAGCGGCTATGGCAACAGAAAGGCTCTATTAGTCCTTGATCACTGGCTGCCTGACAGCCGAGTCAACATGCAGGGCATTAGGCTCCAACATGGGATCAAATAAAGACTAATTTATTGGTTGGTTGTATATGGTAAAACCACATTAACCATTGCCTTTGCTGGCTTTGATTTTTGATATTTTAATATGTTGAAATTATTAAGTGACACGATTAAATGAACAAGGGGTGAAATTACAAATATAGATTTTAGTTTCATGCCTTTTTATAACCGCTCTTCAGAGAAAGCAGTGAAAGAACTCATCGACCTGTTAGGGAACTCTTACACGACACCTGAAACATAAGTGTTTTACGTGAATATCATATTGGTTTCATTTAAAAGCAACAATACTGCCAAACTTTTTTTTTCTACTGCAAAGCATTTGCTAATTTAAAAAGGATTTAGTTGAATGTCATGTTTAGATTGCAGGGAAAAGATTACGGTACATAGAATCTGAAGCTGTTATGATAGAGAATGCTTTTAACATCTGCTATCGATTCAAGTGGATTCACATGTAGAAAAGTGTCATCAAAAGGATTAAAATCACAGTATAACTCTCACTTTGTTTTTTAACCGCACAGATCTTCAAACTAGAGTTCGACCGGCGACGTTTGTATTTGGATGATATATTTAATCCATTCTGACACCACAATACCAGACACTCACAAAGAGATAATGGCAAACATATACAAGGTCACTGTATTTGTAACACTGTCTCTGTTCCTCATCATGTACTACATGAATCAAGGACCACAGTATTAAACATACAATTAGGCCAGTAATTTGTTGGACAAAGACAACATTTTTGTAGTTTTGCCTCTGTGCACCACTACAATGGATTTTAAAATCAGGCAATCAAGATGTGCGTGAAATGAAATATAAACCTTGTTTCCACATATCCCTCATTTTCAAATGTTCAAAAGTAAGTAAACATAATTGTTTTTTATACTTGGATGAAAATCCTTTGCAGTGAGTGACATGCCAGAACTCTAGAAAACATGGACATCACCAGATGTTTCCTCATTTCAGATGCTGTACCAGGCCTTTGTTGAGCCACCTTGTCTTCATTTTTGTATTTAAAAAAAAAAGAAAAAGAAACGTATGCTCTATTGAGTTGAGACAGGTGACTGACTTGATCATTGAAGACATTTCTTTGCCTTCAGAAAGTCTTGCGTTGCTCTTGCAGTGTGCTTTATCCATTTTCACAGTGAAGCACTGTCTGATTAGTTTCACAGCATTTGATTGAATCTGAGCAGAGAGTATGGCCCTGAACACTTCACAGTTCATCCTGCTACTTCTATCAGCGGTGACATCATCAATACACACTAGTGACCCGATTCCACTGGCAGGTTATGCTGTAGCATCACCTGTCACCATGGTTGATAGATAATATAGTGCTGCTGAGATGGCCAGAGCATTCATTATTTTGAAGAATGTACTGGATTACAATAAAGCTTTCAGCCTAAAGATGGCCTCCCTCACTTGCACTGATGTTTTGTTGGGCCTTATATTTAAAATCACATTGAAAGGCCCTGTGAATCAACATTTTGAATCAAATTCTGATATTTTGTTTACTACATTTGTCATTAAATAACAAGTAAGCAGATCTCACCTGGTCATGAAACTGATTGTCATTTAAGTGAACAAATAATTTTACACTAAGTCCACCATCAGTATATAACCTCTTCCATTTTACCATTATATGTTTTAATATAACATAAAGCCCCCAGTTGTAAACAATGACTGTAGAAAACAAGTGCACTAATCAGACTAATCAGAAGAGAAGGAGAAATTAAGGCTATCCCATTTCTGAGATCTCGAATTTTCAGCAACACAAGTATTTCACCACAACTTTGTTGAAAAAAATCACCATATGTAAAATTATCACTCAGAAATAGCCAGAAGCGTACAATGGTTCAATATTGCAAACGTTTTATCCAAAAACTGTATTTTACTTTGTACTTTGATGGAGTATAAATATACCCGGGGTTTTTTTTTTTTCTTTTCCCATTTGAGTTTAAAATTTCTGTGTTCAATATCTACTCTTTACTCAGCATCCTGAGCAAATGCTTCTGTCCTAATGTTATCAGTTTTCCTCCACTGGCCACAAACATAACTAGTCAAGAAGCTTGAATTGTGAATGTACAGTCATCTAATGGCACCTATGTAATATAATCCCACAATATATAATATATTATTCCCCACAAACTGTGCAAAAATGACATCATGTACTTGAAAATCTCTGTGACTGTGAAAGTGGGAGTTAAGTGCTTTCTTTTTTCATTTTGTTCTCAATTACCCCCCCTTAGCTAAGCTCACTTTGGCTGTTTCTACAATTGAGCTCATTCTTGGAGGCTCCTGAACTATTTCATGTCACACAAGCCAAGAAAATCAACACATTTGGGGGGAAAAAAAGAAAAAAGACAGAGTCCGGTACACTCTTGAAACTTGTCATGCGTGATAATTTACACACACTGTTAGGTCCAAGTGTCCCCTTGAACCAGGATAAAGTTTGATAGTTTGCCTCAGTTGGGTTTAGAGTCAGAATAAAAGTAGTTTGATATGACAGTGTTGGAAGCTTTATTAGTAAGGACTGTTAATATGAATGTTTGGATGCCCCATTTCAGGTGTTTGGGTGGCATAGTGAAGCCAGATTGTTGAGCCTACAGAAAAATGAATGCATGCTCAGTCATCCAGGTAGGTAAATCTCAAAAAGTGGATTCTGTTCATCTGGACGTAGCGTTTTCAGTGGGAGAAACGTTTCGTCACTCATCCAAGTGACTTCTTCAGTCTCAGCTGACTGCAGGTTTCCCCAACCTTATAAACAGTACATTTGCACAATAACTGAAAACTATCCCACTGAATGAACAGTGGGCTGTGAGGTCAGTTCCTTGATCATTAATATGCAAATTCTCATGACCATTGATCAACAACCACTGATCAAAGACTATTGATCAAAGACCACTGATCAATGGCCATGAGTACCATTCACAGAGAGTTGGGGAATGGCTGCAATCACAGCATTGTAAGATGGCGAAAGATGTACCCTTAGGCCCCCTCCTCGATTCAGAGATGGTCTTTCCCTTTT
>VUQG01013603.1:1482-13981 GCA_015106755.1 Etia nguti
ACACAGTAATAGCCTTCCTCTTGCTAGTTTCATTTACCCTTCATCTTCCATCCTTTTAGGGGTAGTCAGGGCTTCCAACATCTTCCCCATCCTTAGTGCCATCCTTCTGCTGATGGGAGGAGTTTGCATTGCTGCTAGTCGTTTCTATAAAAGCAAAAGGAACATTATCCTGGGGGCAGGGATCCTCTTCGTAGCTGCAGGTAAGTGAGGACCGTTTTACGTAACTCTTTATGTAGATCAGTATCTGAGCTTGTGTGCACATGTCTTCATGTTTTTATCTACACTGCTAAAAAAATCACAGGAACGCTTTTTTATACTACAGTGCCAAGTCAGTTATACCTCTGGGATATTGATCTGGTTGGTTGAGTAGCAGAGGGGGTTGTTAATCAGTTTCATCTCTTTTGGAGTTAATGAAATTAACTATTAACAATGCACTAGAGAGACAACAGTGAGACAAACCCCTAGAGAGGAAATTACATTTTTCCCTTCTCATTTTTTCTGACTGTTTTTTCACTAGTTTTGCATTTGGCTAGGGTCAAAAATTCCCTCCAGCAGGCCTCTTGTGTGAATGTGACTGACCAAATATTCAGAAACAGACTTTATGAGGGTGGCCTCAGGGCCTGACATCCTCTGGTGGGCCCTGTCCTCACTGTTCAGACCTGTGGAGCCCGATTAGACTAACATTTGCCATAGAATACTAGAATTCGCAGGTCCATTATGGGCACCATGCGATTTTAATAGATCAGACCAGGTTCACCCTGAACACGTGACAGATGTGAAAGGGTCTGGAGAAGAACGTTATGCTGCCTGTAATAGCGTTCAGCATGACCGGTTTGGTGGTGGATCAGTGATGGTCTGCGGAGGCGTATCCATGGAGGGATGCAAGGACCTCTACAAGCTAGGCAACGGCACCCTGACTGCCACTGGGTATCAGGATAAAGTCCTTGGGTCCATTGTCAGGCCGTATGCAGGTGCAGTGGGTCCTGGGATCCTCCTGGTGCATGACAATGCCCATCTGCTGAGAGCATGGAGGCAGTTCCTGGAGAATAAAGGAATTGATACCATTGACTGACTCCCACCATCACTTGACCTAAATCCAGTAGATTTAATGTCTGGAACATTATGTTTCAGTCCCGCATCATTTTTTCACTTTGGTTTTGCAGTGTCTTTGAATTCAGCTCTCTGTAGGATGGAAATTTTCTTTTCCATGAAATGATGTAGCATCCTTTTGTACCTAACACATTACCCAGTTCATATCAGTGTAGATATCCTGCATTTTTTCCATTGAGATCTGATGTGTTTTAAATGGTTGCTATAACTTTTTTTTTAGCAGGGTAGATGTGTGAACAGTGTTCTGGAGAATATCATGTCGCACAACAGTTTCTATGCTTTGTTTGGGAGTGCCTGCCGCTGCCAATTTAATGGCTACCTGTTGTTTTTATTAACAAATGTCAGAAAAATTTATGCATTAGCACTGTATGCTGGCCCATGTTTGTGTACATCTTTTATAAATATCGTATTTCTGTGCTGTCGCAGGTCTGAGCAACATAATTGGTGTGATTGTCTACATCTCGGCTGCGCTGGGGGACATTTCTCCGAAGAAGGATGAGGATAAGAAATGGCAGTACTCCTATGGTTGGTCCTTTTACTTTGGAGGCCTTTCCTTCATTATGGCTGAAATGGTGGGTGTGCTGGCTGTCAACATCTACATCGAGAAGAACAAAGAGCTCCGCTGTCGTTCTCGCACCGACATTTTCAAAAGCACCACGCACGCCATGCTCCGACTGCCCAGCTACCGCTTCCGCCGCCGCTCTCGCTCCTCGTCCCGTTCCACCGACCCTTCCCGCTCCCGAGACCCCTCGCCTGTGGGGGGAGGTGGAGGAAAGAACTTCGGGCTGCCCCCCTCTGCACTACTTTCCCAGGGCCCCATTTCAGTGTCCACTTTACCCAACCCGCACTCTCGATCCCACACGGCCCTGGCTGGAGGTGACATCTCCCTGTACACATTGTCCCGCGACCCCAAGCTGGGAGGGTTGCCGCCCATGTATGGAACGGTGGACAGGGCCACACTCTACCAGCTCCACAACTGCTTTCCAAAGGATGGAGGCGTAGGGGGAGGGGGGGTGATGATGAGCGGCACTCTCCCATCACTCAAGTCCCACAACCCTTCCAATTCTTCCAACTCCAATCCACCAATTCCCAACTCTGTGGGCTCTGGCCCACCGCCCTTCACCTCATCCACAGTCGACAGGGAGCGAGGGATGGGGACTCTGGACAGGCTGAAGGGAGACAGGGAGAGCAACTCTAACACCCTCAATAGAAAAACAACGCCTGTGTAGAGGAAGGGTATTAGAGGGGGAGGTGAGGAGGAAGGGAATGGGTAGTAGTGAAAGAGGGAAGCCAGAAAGGAGCACTGCAGGCTCAACAGGAGGTAGAAACACAGGCAGACAGGTAAAACGCTACATCTCTCCCTCCATGTTCACTGTTATTTAGTCTACTCAATCTCACTGAGAATAAAAAGAAGAGTAATAACAGAGCGATAATAACAACAACAATGAACTTTCACAATAAAACTATTTTGATATTTTAATGTGCTAGAAATGATTTATTTTGTTAATGATCAAACGCAATTAACCTTGGGCTATTATGAAAATGTTTCACATAATTTTTGTGCAATATTACCGCTAATTTAACCAGACCATCATTGATGTAAAATTGTTGTTGTGATTATTCTTAGAGTTATTACAGGCTAGCTGTATGTGCAAACACTATAATTTAGAATGAAATTTTAATTTTCACGTTTTTTTTTTTCCTTTATGACTTTTACTGTGAATCTCTTCCATGCAGAGCCACTGGGACTAACAGTGAGCTATAATATGTCAATGTCCAGCATGAGTGTGCACAATAACGTGGGAGAATGAGAGCCTGTATAATTATTTTTTCTTTTTTAACCCATATGTTAGATAATTTTCATTTATATGATGAAGTCAGATGTGAATACTGTAAATTGTCTTCCAATATTGATACTGAAAGAAATGCAACAATAATGTGAGTGACTGCGACAGCTCACCAACTTCATTGTTATTATGAGTCTGAGTTTTCTATGGGCCTCTGTTAGTCTTATTTCCATTCTAATCAGTGTGAACAGTAGTAATTGTAGCTCTAGTCGTGTTGAAGATGTTTGTTCTTGGGCATTAACAGAACCTCTGCTCAGACGTAGCAGGAAAAAAAAGAGACATAGAATTTGTACAGAATCAGGTAAAGGTTGCTGCCTGAGGAGAAAAACAAAACAAAAAAAAAGCAGATTTTTTTCTATGAAAAGTCCCAAAGTGACACATGCAAATCATCATTTTCAGTGGCAAAAAAGAAAAACACTCTGTATATGTGGGTTAAAGGGTTAAAAAAAAAAAAAGATAACTGTACATTGTAATTATGCATACATATATTTGTAACATCTATAGACATGTTTTTCGGGACCACTGTTCAAAATGGGTTTGCGTTTTGGAATGAGCAGGTTTGGCTTAAGTGTTTTGCTCCCAGTGCCGTCCCTGGACTCTTGTCGGGTGGTTTCAACCGCCAACCCTGGCCCGCCATATCTGCCCATTTACGGCCACACGATCAGTGTTTTCCCTACTTTATCACCGATGGCGGCTTCACCACAGAGACAACCCCTTAAACTCCCCAAAGATTCCTTTCACTGTGCTTCCCCAGTAACTCCTGAGTCTGAACTCTGCGCTGTTTATGTTGATGAGAATGTAGACACATGTAACGTCCAGCCATCCCACCCTCTTCCAAACTGTCCTGAGTGACTGCAGATCTAGGTGGAAACTGTGGATTCACCTGCTACGTGGTATAATGAAGAAACAAAAACAATGACCAGATGCTTCCAGATTATTTTAATTTCTTTGATTTCATTTCAGAAAAAGAAAAAAAAATGTAATAAAAAATGCACACAGATAGCATTTATGTGGGCAATATGAATAGTATGTAGTTGAGAATAGATATATCTAGATAAATGATTATGGTTTATCTAAATGTGTGATAAACTTTAAACACTGTATTGCACGAAGTTTATAAAAAAAAAAACAATAACAGAAATATTTACAGAGTGCTGTCTTTTGTTTCTTTTTTTGTTGTTCAGTAGAACCTCAGAAGTAGACCGAACAAACATGCGTGTGTTTTTATCTAAACAGTGGTGGAATATTCTGATTTTTTACACGAGTAAATGAAGCAATACAATATTTTACAAATACTGTTCTAAAAAATGTCCCGCAGTCAATTTATGTTTCTTTTTCTTATTGTTGCGCTACAGTAGAAGGCTGTGAAAAAAAGACAGTTGAATCATAAAGATTTAATTCAGTTCATATTCAGTGAAAAGTGGTGGTTGACAAAAACAAGTTAACTTGATGGAGACTTTATTATGTTGTCAACTCAAATATCTAATCAGCCAGTCGCATGGCAGAAATTCAGTGCATTTAGGCATACAGATATCGGCAAGACGACCTGCTGAAGTTCAAATCGAGCTTCAGAATAGGGAAGAAAGGGGATTTAAGTGACTTTGAAAGTGGCACGGTTGCTGTTGTCAGTCTGAGTGTTTCAGAAAATGCTGATCTACTGGTATTTCCCCACACAACCATTTCTAGGGTTTACAGAGAATGGTCTGCAGGTAAAAGGTATGGAGAGGAGCATCTCTGAACATGCATCACCTCGAAGCAGATGGGCTACAGTAGCAGAACACCACACTGAGTATGACTCCGGTCAGTTAAGAATCTCCAGTCCATATAAGTGGATCAAAAAGTTATGAAAACAACAACAACAACCAAACCTCACCTGATTAAACTCTGGCTTTAAGATCACCTCTTCAGGAATGTACAGAAATCTTCCAGCGTGGCTGCTTTTTAGGAGTCCCCTATAGACTGCTTGCACTGTGGCCTGCAATTTGTCAGAGGTCGTGGACCTTAAACCTGAGACTAATCATCAACTTCTGTTTCAGACTCACCTAAATATTGTGCGGAGGATCATTGCTGATTATGAAAGCTGGGGTGCTGGGTAGGACGAAGTCGTTTTCAGCTGTTCAGAGTTGAGTCCACAGATTTCAAGATTAGTAGTGAGACTATGTTCATCTTTTCTTTTTCTTTTTTTTTTTCTTGGGCTCACCATTGTGACGTCATCCCCCAGGCAGAATATTCCACAGAAACCTTCTGAACTGTAGGGCATACGAGTGTGACACCTCGTGCTGGCTCAGAGTGCAAAATTTCTTGGCTAGACAAACACAACCTTTGCTCACCACCAGATTTGGCTCCTTGCAACTTCATCCACTTCCCAAAAAGGAAAATCAAGTTGAAGGATCCCCATTCTGACACATTGGAAGAAATCCAGCACCCACTGCAGATAAACAAGTGCCAAGAGACACAGTGGGACTTGTAAGGAACGATATAAAAACAGAATGCTGCTGAAAACCACCCAAAAGTGCACCAAACTATGACCTTGAACGTGAGATTTGCCAGTCTAGTTCATGACTGAGAATGGACTTCTCAATTAACTAGAAGATCCTTTTTTGCACTTAATACTTTGAAATAATGCGAATATTTGCATTTTTTTAAATATATTTTTTCAATTACAGCTAAGGAGAGCAATTGATTTTTCTGCTCACTCTGCAAGTGACAAAATGATAAAATGCCAAAGCTTGGCCAGTTACATCGTTGCAGAGTTGAAGTTAGTGCTTGACCGTGTCATTAGAGTACTAAAAAAATTAAGGACAACCCAGCTTTCATCTATACGCCATCATGACTGTCACAGAGCTACAAGTGTTGTGTGACAGTTTGTCGCGTTACATCGCGAGTAGCCAGAAGCCCGTAGTCTGAACATGATGTGAGCATATTTAACTGTTTGGTCAAGAGACCATTTCACAAACTATGATTCAAATCAAAGTAATCTAAAAAGAAAAAAAAAGTGCCATGAGGTAAGGTATTTACAACAAAATGTACTTAAAGCATCAAAACTAAAGGTATTCATGATGGCCTCTGTCACTTTTATGTTATTAAATAGTTGGATTATTATCATCCTGCGATTGTGATGGACAGGCTGACAGATGAGGTCAGACAGGAGTCTCTGAGGACGGTGATGTTTGCAGATGACGATGTGATCTGAAGTAAGAGTAGGGAGCAGGTGGAAGAGAACCTGGTGACGTGGAGGTATGCTCAAGAGAGAAGAGGAATGAAAGTTATTAGAAGCAAGACTACATGTGTGTGAATGAGAGCCAGACAGGTGGAAAAGTAAAGTTGCAAGAAGGGGAAGTAGTGAAGGTGGAGGTGAGTTTAAATACCATGCAAAGCAGCAGACAGAGCACAACAAAAAGGTGAATAAGAGGATGCAAGCAGGGTGGAGTGGATGGAGACGGGTGTCAGGGTGATTAGTGACATAATTATAGCAGCAAGAGTGAAAGGGAAAGTTTATAATATAGCAGTAAGACCTGCTATGATGTATGTTTTGAAGACAGTGGCTGACTGAAAGACAGGAGGCCCGAGCTGGAGGTGGCAGATTTGAAGATGTTAAGATTTTCACTAAGCGTGACCAGAATGGGCAGGATTAGAAATTAGTACATCAGAGGAAGCAGTTAGGTTGAGGTGTTAACGAGTTAAAGTTAGAGACACACAGTTAGGATGGTTTGGAAATTTTCACACAAGGAATAGCGGATAAATTGGACAAAAGATGTTGACGATAGAGCTTCCAGGCAGGAAGAAAAGAGGAAGACCTCTGAGAAGATTTATGGATGTGATGTGAAGTATATGAAGAGTGTTGGTATGACAGGGCAGGATGCTAGGGATATGCTGAGAAGGAGGCAGATGATCCGCTGTGGCGACCCCTCAAGGGAGCAGCCGAAAGACGAAGAAGAAGGATTATTATCGTCATCCCTTAACTAACATACAGGCACAATTTTAATGCTCCAGTTTAATCTGCTAAAGCCAGCTTTAACTGTTTGACGTATCGGAGCAATCATTCCATTATTTTCTATAAATATTTAGTTGAGTAGAATTTTAAAGTGAGTGCAGTACATTACAGTAACTGTGATATTTCACCACTTGTCAATAACACACACAGTTTGTCACAAACACTGCTCTTAGTACCGGTAGTTACTTTGGCTCAAGGACTCTTAGCTAATTTTTTGTTTGCTGTGATCCTAAAAAGACTTCAACCTTTCCTGTCAGTCTTGAGGCTCCTAATATTTGCAAATATATGGATAGTGCCAGATGGGTGGTACTTGCCAAAGAATATAATGAGAAGAGCAACTGAAAGTTAATTCACAGAGCCCTACCTCCAAATAACATTTTTTCCCCTCGTAGGCCCATCTGGTACCTCATGCACGTTTTTTGCACGAACGATTACAAAATACTGTAAAGGTGTGCTTCGGTCACTGCTCTCCTCAGAGGGATGCAGAGGAGTGGCAGCTCAAAGACTCCTGTTACTGACAAGAGATGATACTCCAGATGCATTAGAGTAGGAGGAAGCAGTGACATCCTTGACAAGGGGCCCAAGAATCCTAGAAGTGCTCCAGCACCCTGAGGATTAGTGAGTGTCTTTCCCTGCGTATTATCATACCTACTGCAATGTAGCTGCAGTCACAGTAAGGATGACTGTGATGAAAGATTCAAGGAGAGGGGGTGCCAAAGCAAACAAATCTACTGCACAAGCACCATTAACAGTTTATCATATATCTATATCTATCTATATATATATATATAAACAATCAATAATGACAGCCTTTCAGCATTTCATGCTCTTTTACTTGTCACATTCAGTCTACAGGTCCATCATAAAGAATTCCAGGAAGCATTTCTCCATTTACAAACACGCAACAAGTGCCTACGAACCACTTTTCATGCAGTCTCAGTAGAGCTATTAAACAGCTATATATACAACCCGGATAGTGTGTCATGTGGATTCAGTTTCTGCCCACTGGGGAGGTAAAAACATATGAGTCTGTGTGTACGTGTGTGCATACATACATGCACACATGCATGCATGGGAATGTATGTGACTGCCAGGATGTCAAGTAGTCTCCAGAGAGATGAGTGTAAGGATTTGTTATTTCTGAGCTAATTAGTCGATTTTTGGATGGAGTAAAAAAGTCCGGTGGCATGCTAGTGGTGACGCAGTGAGGTCGGGGTTGCAGAAGGAGACGGGGAGGCCACATAGGTATGAGGATAGGGGTACATAGTTGAAATTCAAGTATTAAGTTTCCCAACCTCTGCAGTGAAATGCATTGCGATGAGCTCTGGCCTAATTATAGAGGAGTGGAGTCTGGGGGAGGGGCGTGTTTGGCAGAGGGGTTAAGAGTCACGCTGCAAAGGGGTGAAAATGGGTGAATGTCAAATTGGAGGGCAGACATGGTGTCATGCCAGCAGAACAAAGGAAGGCAGCTATTTTAAGTCAAATCATTTTAATAATAACCAATAGTGCTGCCATATACTGTACATATATGAGCAGAACAGAGCACAGTTTACATACTGTAAAACAACGTTTCCTGTTTGAGACGTGAGCATCCTATGACAAAAATAAATTGTATTTACTGCAATGCATATAGAGTGATTAGAGACAACACCACAAGCACTGACCATTCATAAAACACAAAAAAAATCTTTTATGTACAGAGGATGCATGCCCACATTCTTCTCTGATATACAGCATAGTGATTTCACCTATTTCATTCAACTTACATTCATCTGATACACAGAAGCAGCATTCACACAACAAGTGTAAAACACAGGTAATAAAATAAATAGTAACACATAAAGTATTAAGATTTTAAAAGCTTAATAGAATTTCCTGCTTGCTCTATTCATATAACATGTACATCATATGATTACTAGCACTATCAAAACAAAGCATTTGCTTCTGTTTAATGTTTATATATGTCAAGTTAAGTGTGATATAAATAGAAATAAAAAATAATAATAATAATAAGCAGCCTGATTCCAAAGTTTTCACTTATTTATTTATAATTCAAACAGAGTAAAGTCCAAATTTGGATTTTCTATTGCATTATTTTGTGTCACGTTCTTCCAAGAACAGCAAGCAGAGATTAGAAAGTCAGTTGACAGTAGAAGGCATGAGAACCGAGTGAGTGTGTGGGTCAGCAAAACATTTTCCCCTTATCTTAACATATTATTATAACAATGTAGGTCATGTAAACGTTCTAACTTGTTTCATGATCTTACGCTCTGTCTAACCTAACTGTGCCCTCATCAGACTTAAACTATGGTGTAATGTAATGAATTCTTCAAAGGCACAGCTAAATATTGTAATTCTGCCAATAGTCACATCAGAAAACATTAGTATGAGAAGAGTTTCTCCAGGGCATGGACTACACTGTATATTCTAATTTAACTGTGTTTTAGGGAGAGATGAGCTTTCATACAAAGCATACTATGAAAAGTTTCAAACCTGAAAAAAACTCTTAGCAGTTAAAAAGAAAAACATCTACACTACTTATCCCAGTATAAAGCTTGGGTTTATATGTTTGTACAGCTATAGGCAGACTAACAAACCCATTTGTGACGCAGGTTTGAGTAAACACCAAAAAAGTCAGCACTAGCCCCGTCAGTCATTCGATTTTATGCTAAAATTAACAAAAGCATGTCGTTGCAAAATCTACCTCTGTAGGCCATGCTGTGTTGTGTATGTGTTGTTGACTCCCTTTCGGAAATTTAAGACCAAGTTAGTATGGCTTCTCTGGCAAATCCAATGCCAAGAGCAAGCTCGACATCACAGCTGTCAGAAATGAGTTTTTCCTTCCTCATAAACAAAGACATCGTGAATACTGTGTGCAGCATCGGAGGGCTAGGTGTCGCTGTTCTTGTGTGGAAAGCATTTCTGCCATGGGCTGAAAGGAAGAGCGAGAATGATGAAGAGGACACCTCCGAAAATAAGAATGCCTCCCGCTGAGCCCACACAGGCCACAGACCAGGACAGCTCATGGTGTAAAGGTATGGAGTGGTCACTGGACAGCAAGGCCAGCACAGACTGGTGGAATATGAGGACAGAGAGTAGGACCAGTACACCTGCATGAGAAGATAAAAAGTAACAGAGGGAGTGAGAGGGTCCAACATTTAAAAGTTCAATCAGTAGTTACAATCCTTAAAATACTCATGAAAAGATTGTCCTATCATGACTAAAAGAAAAGTCAGATCCCACCTGATAGGATGAAGCAGAAGGAGGCTGGCTTAAGAAAGAATTGCACTCCTTTGCTGAGCGACATGGCAATGCATATGGAGCCCATCACCATCATGGTCAGACTCAAAAGGGCCAAGACAGCTGCTGCTAGATTCAGACCTGTGAGGGAGAGCAGCGAGAAATAACAAAATATAAAGTGCAGATGTTTAGAAGTGCATGCAGAAAGAAATCTGCAGCACAAAAGGTTAAACAATTATTGTGAAGTGTGGAAACTGGATATGTTACACAACCTCACACAAGTTTGATTCCTCTGGGATTCTGGTTAAATCTGGATTTGTGTTGAAGTACAAAAATGATGTCATCTGTGCTGCTTCCTGTACTGGCTCGGCTTAAGACAGATTTTCCTGGCATTTCAAACCTGAACAGGTGCGACCCCAAAAAATAGCCAGTGCCAATTCTGCTGTTTTTGTTTTGTTTTTTTGATTCTCCAGCACGTAGATATTATTTCATTAATAAAAGCATTGCAGATAACAGGAATGGTCGTAGTTGTGGTAGGGGAAATACCCCAAAAATGAAGAGAAATGAAAGAAATAGAAAAACAGTAGTTTTGTTTTGTCCAACTTCACTATACATGATTTTAGTCAATCTGGCAGGAAAGCTGCAGGCATGGCTATGTATGTCTTTCAGATGCTTTGAAGGAACCAATTCCTTAGGTCAGAGTAACAAGTAATATCACAGACTAACCATTTCACACTCTCAGTTTTTATTCTCTTTTTAAATAAATAAATAAAATCATATGAATATGTAACTCTACATACTTGTGAGTAATTTCAAACTGAATTTCTGTTGTTACTGTGGCCCATTTGCAGTACTTTCATAGCCCACCAGGGGGCCCCGGCCAAAACTTTAGGAATCATTGCTTTGAAAAATTGCCACAAAGTTAGTATAAACCGTAAACACAGTACAAGATAGATATGCTACCTTCCCGGTCTAAAAAGTGATGCTAACTCAGAAGTTAAAATGTACTTTTCTGTAATAACCAGCAGGGGGCGACTCGACTCTTCTGGATGCAAGAAGATTTGTGGTTGTACCTATAGGAAAATGACCCTCAGTTTCCTTTCCTATTTGACCTCTGTGAACAATTTACTGACACGTTTATGGGCTCACTCTCTAGTTTCAGGTCATATTGAGTAAAAAACAAAGCAAATTTTGTAAATTATGGTCACTGTAAAAGTCAGAAAGGGTTAGCTGGGATATGCTCATTGGCTAATGACTTATGATTGAGAAGTGGTATACCCTTACTTATTTTTCACAGGACCGTGAAAACGTTCTTTTTTGCATGACTGTGTATATCTGTTGGTGTGATTATGTCCAAGTCTACTGTGCAGCCACTGACGGCAAATCTTTGGCACAGCTCATATGACGCCGTCTCTTTAAATGTATCAGCAAGCAAGTTTTCAAAACAGCCCCTGCTCACAACTTACGACCAAAAGATAAAAATGACTGATGTTTGCTGTGATGTAAGTAGCCTATTAATTCTCATCCAGCTTATCTCCAAACTACACTGAAACCAGTGGCTCCCTGGGCAGCACAGCAAACACATTAATCAGTCTGATAGCTTATGGCTTGCTTTGGAAAAGGGGTGGCAGTGGAAGTTAATGGTCTAAAACATGCAAAAACCACCAGTACGGTCCTGTGAGCACCGCAGAAAGGATCTTTATTGAAAGAAGAAGCTGCTGGTGTAAACTGCTCATGTGTATGTGCAGGGGAAGGTGTAACATCTCACTCTTCTTAGTTGTCTTCTTGAATATGACTGCATTCTCCCCAGAGGTGAAAAATTTGAAGTAAGTACAGTTGGATTCTGTGGGCATAAAGAAGAGATCAGACAAAGAAACACACATGCACCCACGCGCTCGCACACGCACGTACACACTCACTCTCCTATGGACGACTTCTTGTCTTCTCTGATGTGCCTACTATGCATCCATGCACTCTGTCCTTCCAGGCATCATTCCTATTTATATCGAGCATTAGCTGGAATACCCAGAGACACACACCTTTTCGCACACAAACACACACACACACACACACACGCACACTCCAGCACTGCACATATGGTGCCGCCAAAGAGGGTGAGAGACAGCAAAACACTAAGGGTGGATGGCAGAGAGGAGAAATAGTGGTAGACAGAGAGAAGGGGCAGATGGAAGCTAATGAAGGGACATGGCTACAGAAGACGGGAAGAGGATGTGCCGGGTGAAAAAGAAGGAGGAAGATGCGAGAAGTATGGACACAGGCTCAGAGGATGAGAGCGGTGAAAAGGAGG